>JAJPGS010000712.1:157500-435000 GCA_028654335.1 Alnus rubra | reverse complement strand
TTCGGGTAAGATGGAATAATTAACCAACTCGCTAGTTAAACCTAGAACCTATAAATTCTGGCATTCTCTCTGGGTTACAGCACAAACAATAAATAAAGCATTAAAAAAATCAAAAAATCTGGATTCAAAAGATCCACTGCTGAATGTGCTTAAAAATGTTCTTGAACTTGTCTTTATAGAAACAGTTGGTGACCAATTCATTGCGGAAACAGACGATCACTAATGGATTAAGAAAAATGCTACTTCTTAGGGGGAGTGTATCAGATGAGGGTGACTAGGCCCTAGTAAGATAAGGTTTGACTTTTGACTGATCTAACATTGAATTTCTCTCTTGTTTAGAAAATTAAGTTGTTGTAAATCATATCAGCGAACATCATACCTTATTGAGAAATGTTTCACATACACACGTATTGCATGAGTTGAGTAATCTATTTAAAATTTCTATCTGCAAGGAAATTTGTGCTTATTGAATACTTAACTATCAACTATATCTTTGCATATTTTTGAATTGCTATTTGACTATCTTATCAGTTATTTATAAATGCGTGTTCTGAAGCTAACTTTAGGAAAAATTATTTTTCAGCAAATTTTTCTATGATTTTTAGCTTTTGTGTGAAGCGTCCGGACAGACTTGGCTTACAGTCCAGATGCAAGCGGCCCTGCCGATTGCTAATCTAGCAGTGGACCATCTGGACAAGTTGGTAACATGTCCGGACACGATCCTTACATGTATTTATCCGTTGCTTTCTTTCTCGGGCAGCCGCACACCACTACATTTTTATTGATTTATCATGTCATATTGCGTGTATTTTTCTCGCGGTTTTCTCTTGAGATTTTGGCATTCTCTGCACGTCTCTTCTTATTCCGTGGTATTCTTTTTGTCTTCCTTTATTCTTTAAAGTTTTTGTGTTTTTTAGAATATTGGAATATTTGTTGATTGGAATATTTTCTTGAGATATTGTGCTTAAAATCCTATTCTGTCTATGTGTTGGATTGATACTGATATATTTATGCCATTTGGATTGCTATATTTGCTTATTTAATCTTGGCATCCAATTGACAGCCGTCATAACTGAAAAAATTAAATAACATAGACTTCTAATTTATCATATGTATGTGATCAATTGTATAACAAAATATCTAAATACGGAATATAAAGAAGACATATATTCTGTTAACGAAGTGGAAACTTAGTTAATAGAAAAACGACTCCAGGGTAGCCAAACCCAGGACATCCACTATTCAGAAAACAAAGCTAGTAACAAAGCACTCTCACTCACATACCTTATGCAGTGGTCATACCGTGCACTCTAATGTGTACCTATACACGAACGCTTCCCAACCAGGTCTCCTACCTGAAAGGGTCTTGAATGGATTCCTTTAGCTTATGGCTCATCCTTAAACTAGATTTCAATGGGTTGATCAAATCACACACGAATACGCTAAGAGACCTAGCAAGTATCTCTATTTATACATAAACACCCTCTCTTAGTTCAATGGAATTCAATACTGAATTCTTAAATAAAACAAGCCTAGAGACCTCTATTTATAGGCTATAGAAAACCTAATACAAGTCTGATTCAAAGTTATCTGGACGGCGTCCGGACTTAAGCAATGAGCGTCCGGACGGCAAGCAGCAACTGACTTCAAAATACGTGATTCTTCAATAATTTTCAGTCATCAAATCCGGACAGTATAGCCCTAGCGTCCGAACGGTTGCTTGCAATGTTCACTGTTCACCGCCTCCAGTTTGCCATTTGGACACCTGTTCAAACAGGTGCTCTCGGGAGTTGCTATTTGCTGGGCTGTTTGGACATCAGTGCAAACACGAGTTCCCTGTGGTTGGTGTCTGCTAAGGTGTTCATACATTCTTTGAACACTAATGGGTGTCTGGCTGCTTCCTCTGGGCCGCTCGGACGATAAGTAGGGAACCGACTTTTGTTGAGCTGTAAACAGAATCTTCCTGATGCCTAGAAATTGCCTTTCTTGAGTTTATGACACTGATATTTGTCATATTAAGGCTTTCCATGTTAAGTAAAATAACTCCTGAATATTCTGGAAAATATGGCATCCCTATTAAGGCAGCGGACTTACATAATAGTGATTTTTGTCAACAGAATGCAACCAATAAAAAAACTAACAATGATACAACATTTTTTTTTGGAACTAACAGTATCTAATCTTTCTTTGTGGTCGTATTTTTCGAAATATTTATGTTTAAATCTTTTCAGGACTATGATAGCTAGCGACTCCCAGTACAATGTCTGACAGATGGATCCTTTGAAAAATAGACTGTTGCTGAAGTCATATGCTCAAATTCCAAAGGTCTCATGATTTAGATGAGCTTTTTCCCCCAGCTCATGCAGACCCTTCCATAGCATCTTTCTTTAGATTCGCACCAGTTAGAGGTTCAGTGGTGAATCTTCTCATTTATCTTGCAGACCAGTTGATTAGAGATTTCAATCTGCGGATAATCAGTTTCAGGCGTTTTCAATCTATGGTACCCGACTTTAAGAGATAGAAGCCGACGTAGCACAAATTCAGCTTATTGTATGGATCTCTCTCCGTCACTTGCTTTCAGTGGATCAGCAGGATTTGGTACATGGAGGATTTTTTTTCATTCATCTATCAGTTGTTTTACAAACTTCTAATTATTTGGGCTACTTGTATATACTTCTCTATTATTCCTATTATTTTGGGATTTTAGAACTTTTTGTCTGTGGTTTAGATATTCTGGTTACCCTTTGTCCTTTTGAGACAAAAAGGGGGAGTATTTGTTACTTTAGACTGGAATTGTATTTTTAATCAATCAAGTATTTTTGTCCCAGAATGGCTAAAGGAGGAGTTTGTTAGTTTTATTGGCTACATTTTGTTGACAAAATCACTACCATGTAAGTGTGTTGCTGAAACAGGGACGCCATAGTTATTTAGAGTCTTCAAAATATTCAGAGATTATTTCTCCAATATGGAAAGAGCCTTAATATGACAAGTATCAGTATCACAAGCATCAAGAAGGCAATTTTCGGTTTTCAGGAAGATTCTGCACACATCTCAGTATTTCTATCATAACTTTCTACTCAAGTATTGGATTGAGATGAAATTGGTGTCGTTGCAAAGCTAATAAAAAATAATACAACTTAACCATCCAGATGGCCCAGTGAAATATCCGTACGCTCCTCAGTATTCGAGAAGAATCTGAAAAGCTTAGCAGACACGTCTGTGAAGACAGCAAGCAACCATCCGGACGCGGTAACACCGTCCGGATGCTATTCAGGGTTTGAGAAGATTCTGAATAGCTCAGCACACATTTGGTGAAGACATCTTGCAACCGTTTGGATGCTAGGACAACACCATCGGGATGCGGAGACTGAAGCTTAATAAGGAAACGCGTGAAGCATGTTATGGAAGTCAGCTGCTGCTTGCCGTCCGGACGCCGCCTAGAGAACTCCGAATCAGTGTTGTATTAGGTATTTAAAAGCCTATAAATAAAGGTCTCTAAGCTTGCATTGTTTACAGAATTCAGTAGTGAATTCTTTTGTACTAAGAGAGGGTGTTTAGGCAGAGATTGTGATATGTGCTAGCTCTTCTAGGGTGGTTCTTGTGTGATTTGATCAGCTTTGAAATATAGCTTAGGGGGGAGCCGTAAGCTAAATGATTCCATTGAAGATCCATTCAGGTAGGAGACCTGGTTGGGAGGTGTTCACGTTGGGTTATGTCTCAAAGTTCAAGGTATGACCACTGCATCAGGGCAATGTGAGTGTTGCTGCTTTGTAGCTAGCTTTGTCTTTTAGATAGTGGATATCCTGGGGTTGGTTGCTCCAGAGTGATTTTTCTTTTAATTAAGTTTCCACTTCGTTAACAAAATATCTATATTTTTTTAATTCCACATTTAGATATTTTGTTACAAATTGATTACACACACACGGTAAATTAGGAGTGCTTTATTTTTCATTCCTCGATTTGAATTTTCATTTTATCATATTGTTTTCATAATAACATTCTGTTTCTCAATGTATTAAGTAAAGTGAGGTGTTCCCATACAATCTTATCCTGTTAAAGAAGACTGCTTGTTCAATTTAAACCCTTTCAAAACTAAGCTTTTCATCTAGATTTTGTTTATGTATTCTTTCGTTACTTTAGTTTTGGCAGTCAAGGTAAGTGGCTAGTTTCTATGATATAATGTTTGAGCTTTGAAAAAAATAATAATAATAATTTTACTCTTTTGCTTTATATTATCTACTTCTCTTTTGTCAAAAATCCATTTGATGTTAATTTGCTGTGGCAAAAAAAAAAAGGGAACATTTAGTTTACATGGATTACTAATAAACATTACGTGCTATATACTTCTTGAAAGAACTTGTAGCTAGATGTAGGAAAATTCTAGCAGTAAAGTGGCAAAACAGGACACAACCATAACCTGATTTCAACACCAAATCAATAAACATTACGTGCTATATACTTCTTGCAAGAACTTGTAGCTAGATGTAGGAAAATTCTAGCAGTAAAGTGGCTAAACAGGACAGAACCATAACCTGATTTCAACACCAAATCACATCATCAAATAGAAACCAAAAATGAACCGAAGAACAAAAGAACAACCCAATTCATAATACCACCCAAAATAATATACCTGTTAGTATTTTGGCCTCATTCTGTGTTTGAACAAAATCACTTAAGTGTAAAGATGCTGTAAACAGGGGTTCCACTATTCAGAGTCTGCAAGTCAGAAGAAATTCAAGTTCCCTGTCAGCCGTCCGGACGATCGAACCATCCCGTCCGGACGCCTATCTGTCCACTGATCCATCCGTCCGGACGACGTGTCATCCCGTCCGGATGCTAGACAGACCAGGATCATCCGTACGGACGAAGTGTTTATTCCGTTCGGACCCCATACTGTATCGAGAAGTTTCTGTGCCAGCTTGCATCCGTCCGGACGTTTCAGCAGCATGTCCAGATGCCTCTCAGCACTCGATCAGTTTCTAATTTCTTTCCAAGTTTCAAGAAAGGGAAGATCAATCAACCGTCCGGACGATGTGGTATCCCGTCCGGACGTGCGTCTCCGTAGGGAAAAAATCACAATTCAAATATGACCGTTCCGACGTCTGACAGCCGTGGTCCGGATGCGCGTGCATCAAAGAAGGAAATTGCCGATTCGACTTCAACCGTCCGGACGACTGCCATCATGGTTCGGACGCGCGCATTACTGATATGGAAATTGCGTGTTGACGAATAGCCACCCGGACGCCCATCCCCCATGGTCCGGACGTTCGAGAGCCTTATAAGGAAATTACTTGCAGCTAACATGCGACCATCCGGACGATATCCTTTAACAGGAAAGATTTCTCCATGGGAATTTTGGAAAATCTGTTCTCACAGTTGTCTGTCTGGACGACCCATGTCCACCGTCCGGACGGTGCCTAGGTATATTTTTCCTGACGCTCATTTGAGCCCCCAGCCTATAAATAGAAGCCCCTGGGCACTGTGAACTGCAAGAATTCGGTGTGAATTCCTCACTTGCTCAGAGACGTGATATTTCCTCTGAAGTCGTTCCACAAGTGTGCTATGCAGTAAACCGAAGTCTATCTTAGAGGTCTGCTCTAAGGTAAGGAGTTCCATTGAAGACCCCTTCAGGTAGGTGAACCTGGTTGGGAAACGTTCGTGTTGGGTTACACGTCAGAGATCAAGGTACGACCACTGCATCGGTACATGTGAGTGTTACTGTCTTGTATCTAGCTATGTCATCTGAATAATGGAATTCCTGGGTTTGGCTGCCCCGGAGTGGTTTTTCTCTTAACTGAGTTTCCACTTCGTCAACAAAAATCTGTGTGTCATTTACTTTCCGCTGTGCTTTAATTTTTGTTGACACTTATGCACACACTTTATTTTTAGAAGTCAATTCAATTTTTTCAATTGGTATCAGAGCTTGGTACACTCTGAGAAGATTAATTTCTTGAGTGTTATTTATTTAACTTCTATATTTTGATATGTCTCAAACTCTTAATTATGTTCCTGCCTTTGATGGTGCGAACTATGGCTATTAGAAGGCACGTATGCGTTTCTTTTTGAAATCTATTGACTGTTGGGGTATTGTTGAAACTGGTTGGACTAAACCAGAGGATGCAACACCTGAACTAGTCCCTCAAAAGAACGCTCGTCTTTCAAATGATAAAGCCCTCCATGCTCTATGCCAAGCACTTTCTCCATCTGAATTCGCTAAAATTTCAAATTGCGAATCAGCCAAGGCAGCATGGCAAATTTTGGAAACAACATATGAAGGCACAAAACTTGTAAAATCTGCCAAACTTCAAATGTTGATTTCAAAACTTGAAGATATTAAGATGTTAGAGGAAAAGACATTTGGAGAGTTTTACTCCAAAATAAGTGACCTAAGGAACTCCATGGTGAGTCTTGGGAAACCTATCTCGGATGTAAAACTCATCCAAAAAATTCTCAGATCTTTGCCCGAGCGTTTCAGGATCAAGGTAACGACTATTGAGGAGAGCAAGGATCTTGAAAAGTTGAAGATTGAAGAGCTGGTGGGATCTCTTCAAACATATGAGCTGTCTCTGCCCCCGGTCAAGAAATTAAAGACCATTGCTCTAAAGGCTTCCAAGAAGAAAGAAGAAGCCTCATCTGAAGATGACTCTGAGGATGAAGACAAAGCTATGTTAGCCAAAAAATTTAGAAGACTGATGAAAGATGATCGGTTCAAGAAGAAGTTTTCTGACAAAATGAAGAAACCTCTCAGAGAAGCTGAACCAGAGGAAGAGGAGAAGAGAGATCCCAGAGGACCCCGATGTTTTGAATGCTCAGGCTTTGGGCATATCCGGGCAGATTGTGGAAATCTCAAGAAGGGCAAGGGGAAGGCTTACAATGTGACTCTTAGTGATGAGTCGGAAGAAGATGCTCCAGAGTCTGACAAATTTTTGGCCTTTGTGGCCCCATATATTGAAAAAGAAGACTCATACTACTCAGAGCATAGTGAGAATGAGGTAGAGCTCAAGGAGGCCTACAAGACACTCTACAAAGAGTTTGAGAAGCTGAGGGAAGGTCGAAAATAGCAAGTTAATGATCTGAACAGTCTGCATACTGAGAAGAGTTCATTGCTACTCAAGATACAGGAGCTCGAGGAAAAGCTACTTGAGACACAGCTCCAGCTAGAGAGAGTCACTGATGAAAAGTTGACTCGTATGTTGTCCATCCAGAAGAGCCCACGTGACAAGACTGGTCTCGGGTATGTAGCTTCCTCTTCTGATGTTCCTTCTTCCTCAAAGACTGTATTTGTGCCTCCTACAGTCCCGGAGCTTCCTCTAGTTATTGAAGATAAACAGAAGGAAAAGGTCAATGATGATGTTCCAGGCACTCAGCAGCCTCATTCCACCAGAAGACCTCATATTTGCCATCACTACGGTCTCAATGGGCATGTTCGGCCTCAGTGCTCCCTCTTGAAAGCACAAAAGGACAAAGCCAAAAAGGAAGCGCCCAAACAAGCTCATTATGGCGCTAGACCTATGGCTCAGCATCAGACTCCCTGGCATCAGGCATTTTATCAAGTACCATGGGGACAAGCTTCAAGGCATCAGTATCAAGCCCCTTGGTCCCATACTTCTCAGCATCAACGGCCTCAGCAGCGGTTTGTACCAGCCAATTACAGAGGCACTTACAAGAGCAAACCCAAGTGATGTGGTCTTTTGTTTACCAAAATATATCAATAATAAATAACCACTCGCAATAGGACGAATCCTTGTAGGATAAGGCTATAGAGAGGGTGTCGAACCTCAAGGACTGCAGGGGTATTATTATCAAGCTTATCAAGATTAAAAATAACTTAATTAAAAAAGATATTTGATTTTTGTTTTCTTAAAATAAATACATAAAAGTAAAAGACATAAATTTAAAGATAGTAGGGATGAGATAAAGAATAGGGGATTGATTTCACCACTCACCGCATAACAATGGTCAATCGTAAATTAATAAGGAAAATTCATACTATGCATGATATAGGGCTCGTCTCACTCGAGTAGTCAAGAAATTACCTCTAAAGAATAAGTATAATCCATCTTCGGTTGGCACGGACCGTCCACCTAACCACTAAGATGCGGTACGACCCGTCTTCCCTAGGCATGGACTAGCTACGTCTTTAATAGGATACACATAATCAATGGAATAGTATAACCCATCTTCGGTTGGCACGGACTGTCTACCTAAATTGCACTAAACTAGGGTGTAGTACAATCCGTCTTCCCTAGGCATGGTCTATCTAATCCTCTTAATCATATATCAATTAAAACCGTTGTATAACAATCATTCACATAATCACAGAAAATATGAAGGATTGAGTTCAATCAATATAAAAGACTTTCTAAGACAAGATAAGAAATTCATAATGATTGAATATAAACATTAAAATTAATTCTCACAGTTATACAACCATCATGCATAGAGAAAATCCCAAACTAAAATACAATTAAACCATTGTTACTTGGAAAGGGCTACATCAACACCCTATTAGGAATTTAACCGCTCATCGTGGTGTTGGGATGGCCTCCTGCCATGTTCTTCTCCTCTTCAACTTGTTAGGCCTCCAAGAAGAATTTTCTGTCTAAATCTAAGCACAAGCTCAAGCACCAAGCACCATTCTCTTGAAGCTTAGGGGTCTATTTATAGGGAGCACACAAGTCCTAGAAGCCCTTGGAATTCCAGAAAAATTGTCTCTTGAGTCTTCTTGTCCAAGTAGGAGATTGAAACTTTAATCCAAGTAGGAAAAGGATTCCAAATTCGGCTAGAATTGCGGTCTTTTATTGCGAGGCAATTTTAGCATAGTAAACGTTCGAATTTAGGAAAGCCTATTTCTGACATATTTGTTGAATTTTCAATTAGATTTCCAACGCCACCAATTTCATTGCAATCCAATATCTGACACAAAAGTTATGATCGAAACATTGAGACATATGCAGAATCCAAATTTGAATCCAATCCGATTTTGACTCTTGTTGGAGAAATTCCGATTTAATCATTCTCTTGATTTGATTAAACTTAACCACATCATATAAGTATTCTATTATGATTGGTTAAGCTTAAATAAATCTTCTAGGTCTTCTCAAAGTGTGCTTTAAGCCCAAAATTAACGGAATTAATTGTATCTTTATTTAAAACCTGAAAACATTAAAACAACACAAAATCAAACAAATAACAATGCTAAGGAATTAACATATATAGGTTAAGGGGCTTGAATGTGTAACATTCAACGCTTATCACCAAGCATTTGAGAAGGCCCCAAAAGCAATACTCCAGTGAGCCTCCTGTCTGGATGCAAAACATGATGGAGTTGATGATGTAGTCTTGTCAGCAACCACCCACTGGTAGGCAGACTTGGGCTGAGAAGGGCAGTTACCCCAGGAAGGGGAACCGACGCACCTAGCAGGTTCGGGTGTTCATGCCTAGGATTTGATTCCTAATCCTAAGGCATCAGGTTTGATTGCTTGCACCTTTTATGTTTTTATGTGCTTGTCATGCAATCTAGGAACTGGCTTGTTGTGCCCCCTGTTTCTCTTGAGAGAACTTTGCAGTTATATATTGGGAAAGACAGAAAAAGCAGGTCGAGCGACTGTTTTTCTGTACTGGCATAGTTACAAGTGTGATCTTACCTTTGCATATGATGTCATTTCCATATTGCATGTTTTGTCTTTTTTTATTTATAATAATAAAAAAGGGGTATTTCGGGAAAATTTGCAGGATTTTATTTCTCTTGGCTTATTAGATATTGCATGCTTTCTTGCCTGATATCTCAATTCGGTTTGCCTTGATTAAATACGCTTAGATATAATTGAGAGCTTTGACTATACTAGCCAAGTGTTTTTCCTGTTTATGCAAAAAGTAGGATAGCTTCTTTTCTCATGCGATGAAAAAGTGCACTATCTCGGGCTCCCCTAAAGGTACATCTTTCCTTCTCTGACTATTTGTTTTTGGAAATTTTGGATAAGAGAAGAAGTCCTTGATAAGATGGCCAAATTGACCACAGGTTAGTTGAACCTAGCATTTATAAACTGTGGCACTCCCTACAGTTCACAGTACCATAAGATTAGAGCAGTAATTCATAAAAAGTTTTGTGCTTTAAATTTGTTTAATCACTGCTTATATGCTTAAACTTACCTTGCCCTCTATGAGCAAGTAAAAAATTATATGTGTTGTATCTTAGGGGGAGTGTATAAGATGAGGGTGTCTAGGCCCTAGCAAGTTATAAGGTTTGACTTTTGGCTAATCTGTCTCTGATTTTCTCTCGTATCTAGAAAATCAAATTGCTCTGTGTCATGTCTTGGAAAGTCATACCTTGTGGGAAAGGAGTCTCCACACACACACGCATTGCTTGAGTTGAGTTGCCTATTTGAATTTTATATGATCAGGAAAAATTATTTGTGCCAATTGAAATCTCAACTTCCTTTTATATCTCTGCTTATTTTTCAGATGCTCTCTAATTGTGTTATCAGTTGATTATGCATGCGTATTCTGACACTGACTTGAGAAAATTTGATCTCTGTAAATTTTTCTCAGTTTTTCTGGTGTTTTAGTGTGGAGCGTCCAGACGGTCTCTCTTGGTGTCCGGACGGGTAGGGTTCAATCGTTTAGACTGTACATGTTTGGAGTCCGGACCGAGCTAGAGTCTTGTCGTTCGGACGATCCGTGTCATACGTCCGAACAGGCGTTGGCTTCATCGTCAGGACGGCTTCTTTATATTGTCCGGATGCGCGTGACCTGTTTGCTCCTTTCCGAGGCAGCGAACGTCCAGACGTCATCACTCCACCGTCCGGACGAAAACTCCACAGCAGCTATATATTGGCCAGATCGCCGCATTCTCTCCACCTTACCCCACACAATCCCTCTTTTTGGCTGCTTTAGAGTAAAGTCTATGAGCTTTTTGATCTTTTTGTTGCTCCTTCTTGTCCTTTTGCTCATTATTTCACATTCCAGGTATGTTTTTAATCGTTTTCTCTGCAATTTTAATTGTTAGAATGTTGGTTTTCTTGTGAATATTTGTAAGGGGCTTAAGATCTGTCATATAGGGATTATTTGTGATGATGCTTTTTGGACTATTTTATATTATTATCTGCTCTTATTTTTGCTATAGTCCTTTAAATAGCTCTTATTCTCCCAAATTTGTGTTATCCTAACAAGAATATTTTTGGAATATTTTTCTTTGGACAATTCTTGTTGGATCTTTTACAGAATCACGTTTGCCGGCAGTCCACCCCGCAGGGTCTATCAGAGGCTTGTGGAAGATAGGGCTGCAATTCAGGCCAAAATAATGGACTGCTCCGTCATTGCTGAGCGGAACGTTCTTCGGGCTGATCTCATGGTGCCACCGCTGGACAACATACTTGGCATCATCCAGACGTACAATTGGGGATATCTCCACAGCTGTGCTTGTCAGGTACCAGATTAGTCAAGCTGTTCTACACCAATCTGGAGGTGGTTCAGAATGATGATCGTGGAGTGGTACTTCAGTCCTCAGTCGCATGCCATCTCATCATTGTTGATCCTCAGGTCATCAGCCACATCATCCGAGTCCCAGTGCTCGAGATCTCGGCCAGCCCGTACAATGAGGTGGTGCTTCCTCCATCCCAGGATGATCTCAGGGAATTCTTTCGTGCCATTGCCCATGGTGAGGAGCGCATTACTGCCATCCAGATTGATGCCTTGTCATCCACCCACCGCATGCTGGCGAAGATCGTTCAGCAGAACATCTGGCCTGTTGCCCGGCGCAGTGATCTGATCCTGAAGCGGGCCCAGTTTGTCTATGCAATCCACCTCCGCTTGCCTTTTTGCCTGTGCAAGCACATTTTAGGGGTTATATTAGAGGCCCGTGATGAGAGAACTGCTGGTCTACCTTTTGGTTACCTCCTCACTTAGATTATTCTACAGTCGGGCATCAATGTCAATGGTGAACCGAAGATGAAAATCCAGCAGCCCATCAGCAAACAGAAATTGATGAAGTCTAATGCGTAGCTGCGGAGAGATGACTCTGATGATGAGGAGCCTCCACCTGCTGCTATGCCAGTCGGCTTTCCAGATATGTCTTCATCCTCACATGCCGCCTTCTGAGTGTAAAGATGCTGTAAACAGGGGTTCCATTATTCAGAGTCTGCAAGTCAGAAGAAATTCAAGTTTCCTGTCAGCCGTCCGGACGATCGAGCCATCCCGTCCAAAGGCCTATCTGTCCACTGATCCATCCTTCCGGACGACGTGTCATCCCGCCCGGACGCTAGACAGACCAGCATCATCCATCCGGACGAAGTGTTTATTCCGTCCGGACCCCATACTGTATCGAGAAGTTTCTGTGCCAGCTTGCATCCGTCCGGACGTTTCAGCAGCATGTCCGGACGCCTCTCAGCACTCGACCAGTTTCTAATTTCTTTCCAAGTTTCAAGAAAGGGAAGATCAATCAACTGTCCGGACGATGTGGTATCCCGTCCGGACGCAAGTCTCCATAAGGCAAAAATCGCAATTCAAATATGACCGTCCGGACGTCTGACAGCCGTGGTCCGGACGCACGCATTACTAATATGGAAATTGCGTGTTGAAGAATAGCCGTCCGGACGCCCATCCCCCATGGTCCGGACGTTCGAGAGCCTTATAAGGAAATTACTTGCAGTGGACGTGCGACCGTCCGAACGATGTGCCATCCCATCCGGACGATGTCCTTAAACAGGAAAGATTTCTCCGCGGGAATTTCAGAAAATCTGTTTGCACAGTTGTCCGTCCGGACGGCCCATGTCCACCGTCCGGACGGTGCCTAGGTATATTTTGCCTGACGCTCATTTGAGCCCCCAGCCAATAAATAGAGGCCCCTGGGCACTGTGAACTGCAAGAATTCGGTGTGAATTCCTCACTTGCTCAGAGACGTGATATTTCCTCTGAAGTCGTTCCACAAGTGTGCTGTGCTGTAAACCGAAGTCTATCTTAGAGGTCGGCTCTAAGGTAAGGAGTTCCATTGAAGACCCTTTCAGGTAGGTGAACCTGGTTGGGAACCGTTCGTGTTGGGTTACACGTCAGAGATCAAGGTACGACCACTGCATCGGTACATGTGAGTGTTACTGTCTTGTATCTAGCTATGTCTTCTGAATAGTGGAATTCTTGGGTTTGGCTGCCCCGGAGTGGTTTTCTCTTAATTGAGTTTCCACTTCGTCAACAAAAATCTGTGTGTCATTTACTTTCCGCTGTGCTTTAATTTTTGTTGACACTTATGCACACACTTTAGTTTTAGAAGTCAATTCAATTTTTTCATTACCCATCAACACTTTTTGGTTCTTAGTACCAACCATAGGAAGGCAACAAAAAATCACACAAGTTGCAAGAAAACAAGATCAAGATGATCAAACAACCTATAAATCGAAAAAAAACTACGACACCCATATCACTGAATTTCTTTCTTTAACATTCATTAATCCCCTACAAATAATCTCTAATCTAAACTAACACACTGATGCAAGGCACTCAGGTCTCCAAATAGGCTTCGCGTTAACTACAATATATATATATATATATCAGGCCTTGTGTCAATTTATATACCGAAAGGATGATCAGAGCTAGGCCTCCAAAACCTCTTTTTCTTAAGAATACATTGGGTATTATTAGTCACAATTGTGCATAGTAAACAACAAAAATAGTTTTTTTTTTTTTTTTTTGGTATTAGTCAAACAATTCGTTTTAGACATTTTGTCAAACACCCGGCAAGCATCTTCAAGAACCAAAAAAAGACAACAAAAACAACAAAAAATTATCACAACAAAACCAAGCAGTGACCGATCGTTTTGAGAGAGAGAGAGAGATAGAAAACACAACAAAAGTCCACAATGGCCGACTGTGGAGAGAGATAGAGAGAGAAACCATAGAGGGAGAATACGGTGGTCGGCTCGGCTCTCCTGGTCGGTGGTGGAACTATTGTGGGCGGTGCTCCGATGGGTGGCGGTTGGTGGGTCTGCAACGAGAGGGAAAAGGAAAGCTGAGTGAGGAACGAGTGAGAGAGAGGGGGAGACACAAAGAGAGAGAGAGAGAGAGAGAGAGAGAGAGAGAGAGAGAGAGAGCTGGTCGGAGATGGGCGGCGCTTGGTCTGCTAAGAAAGTCTCATGTATAGCATTTCTCCAGGGAAGAAGATCAGTTATATACAATTCTCAAACTTGATCAACAAGTTGAGAAATGTCGTGCTGTAATGTGAGTCATCAGATGTAATGATGACTTGCAAAATATCTAGATATTCTATCTATAGGTATTTTTACGGTGGGTTCTTTTTATTTAATCTGTCTCGCTAAAGTTATAAATTTAGACCCGTTTGAGATTTAAATTGTTTCATAATTAATGTGATTTTCTTAATAATATTATTACACTGATTTAGTCACTATATAAATCAAATATGTCCATTTAATTATTCGGTGATATTATTAGAGCCAAATAATAATTCCTTTTTATTATACCAGAATTCATAAAACTAGTGAATATTTATTTTCTTAAATATTCATAAATATCAGAGTCATTTTATTTAGTCTTCAATTCTAATTTAAGACACTATATTTTAGGGTTAAAATCTGGGGCGCTACAGGTGTCATCACTTAAAAACAAGTTTTAAGGGATTAAGGTCTCACTACAAAATAAAAAAAGAAAAAGAAAAAAGAGGATTTTTTGAAGTGCCTACAGTAGTCCACTTTTTGCCATGTCACTAATTAGTGACCTGGCAAAAAGTGGCACGTCAATAATTTAGCAACGTGTCAATAATTTAGCAATGTGTCAAAGATCGCCACGATGATAAATTTAAAGTCAATTCAATTTTTTTAAAAATATATTGAAATAAAATTGATTAGTGACAAACTTTGGAATTCCATTTCATTTTGAAGTTGAAAGTTTATCCTTTTAAGCTTGCTAATGAATGAAAATCATAATTTTTTGTGATGCTTCACTTTTTTAGATAACATGATTTGCATAATGTTTGCGGGTATCATTCCTGGCATACCTTCACGAGGCTTCACTTGTCCACTAGAGAGTCCTAGGAGTTTAAAAGGCTTATTGCATATGTTAAATGCAATCGTGTTTCCCACGACAGAGGAGGTAGAGCAGTTATTGTTTTAGTTTTTATTTTCAGTTTTGTATTGCAAAGAGACTAGCAATATGTAAGTTTGGAGGTGTGATAAGTGCTGAATGTTACACATTCAATCACTTAGTTTTGTTATAGTTTGATGTTTTGTGTTTTCTTGCATTTTACCAGTTTTGAAAGAAAATCACTCAAAATCTATCAAATTCCAAGCTTAGAACAAGTCTGCGAGAATATTGAAGTTGGGAAACTCACTTTTGCAAATATCCAACTCCAAATCAATCTTGAATTTATTTGTTGCAGAAAAGAGAAATCGACAAAAATCTGCTATTTTTGGAAAGATTCCAGAATGAGAACATCTCTTTATTTTAACCATAACTTTTGGCTCAAGTATCGTATTGTGATTAAATTAATGGAGTTGGACGGCTAATAAAAAAAAGCAACAAATATGTTTGAAATAGATTTATCCTAATTCGGACGTTTACTATACCAAAATTGCCCTACAATATAGGACCGAAAATCTTTACAAAAATTTATGCTTGATCTTCATATGTATGTGGTATGGATTTTTTTATTTATTTATGTCAATTTGGATGGCCGAGTCCTGGGCATAATAGAGTAACAAAAGAACCCCATCACAGGTTCTTGGATTAATCAACATGGAGAA
This sequence comes from Alnus rubra, assembly GCA_028654335.1. Lineage (NCBI taxonomy): Eukaryota > Viridiplantae > Streptophyta > Magnoliopsida > Fagales > Betulaceae > Alnus > Alnus rubra. Next base: position 419,254 of record JAJPGS010000712.1, on the reverse strand, counting down.
CCGGATGTAGATGCCATGCTCTAGGCTTCATGTGTTTGTTGATCTCCATAGTTTTATGCTTTCTTAAAGAGCAACTTAGTAGATGCCATGCTAAATCCTTTGAAAATGAAAAGAATTAGAGTAGATGCCATGCCTAATTCATTGCTTAGGGAGATTAATAGCCTAAGGAGTAGATGTCATGCCCTAAGGGTGGCAAACATTAAGTATCATGTTATGATTGTAGTATTATGCATGTTGTGATTCTTAATTGAGTATGATTAGCGGGTGGATATCGAAGCCCTACATTTTCTTCTTATTATTTCAAATCAATATTTTATCTCATCTCATTTAAGATATTTATTTAGGAAATTTTCTTTAAGCATAATTTATATCAATCCTCGTGAGAAAGATCTCGTACTCGCTTTCTATACTATTGTTTTGATCTTGTGCACTTGGTATTAAAATTTACAATTATTTACCTATCAATTAGGTAGATAAATCCCAACACATATTTGCTACGCAACTTTTAAAGAATGATTCGCACTAATAGTAGCTATTATAGTAAACATAATGTAGAAAAAAAAAAGAGTTGGCACATTGTGAAAACTTAGTTAGTTTTATACTACTGAGTTTGTGGACTCATAGTTTCACCTATGTCGACATGGCCATCACCACAACTTTGTAGATATTGATGTTTTGGCTACAGGTACTGCTGATTTCGACAATGACCCAGTGGCATTGTATTGGGGATACTACGTGTAAAGACCAAGAAAAATAAATAAGGAATTTTGCATTTAATAAATTATATTTATTAAATAAGATAGGACTAATAATGTGATTTTAAGTGATAATATTTATATTATCGAAATAAGGCGAGTCTAAGATAAAATAATGAAAATTGGAATAATAAAATAGTACTAATGAGTCTTTAGGAAATAATAATAATAAGTCCTTGTTGAATAAATAATTAATGACATTAGTAAAGTGTTGTTAGAATAAATGTAGGGTTAGATGTTAACTGCTCAAAGATAGGATTAATAGATTTGGGGGTTCTGCTATAATTTGTAAAAGTTTGGGTAAATAAATAAAATGAGAATCTCCCCTTGCCACGTGTCAGCCTATGATTGGGTGGGAGAAGATTACCTTATCTTATCTTTTCCTTTCTCAACCACACACATCACTTTCTTCCCGCCCCCAACACACGCCTCTCTCTCTCCCTTTCTTTGTTCTCTCCGCCACCACACCAACCCGAGAGAGAGAGAGAGAGAGAGAGATCGGGCCGGGAATGATACAGCCCTTGAGAGAAGGAGATATAACTGATTGATGGAGTTTTCGGCCATGGATGTCCGAGGTGGTAAAAATCCCTAGCTTTCTTGTATTTTCATTTTTTCCCATCGATTCTATATTACGAAAATTAGGTTTATTTGGGAGGAGATTTTGTTGGGGTGTTGGTTCACGGTGGGTTGCCGTGGGTTCTGAAATTGGGGATGATTGTGGTTTGTTTTAGTTGTCGTTTGATGAGTTTTTTGATTCATCCTTGACCCATGATTTGAGGGACAACCGGTTGGATTATGGTTTGAGATTTTTGGGTCTTCCCTTTGGTTTTTGTAGCAACCGTATGCAAGGTATTTGGGTTTTTGGTGTTTGCTTTTAGGTAAGATTTTTGGGGTGAAACCAAATGAGTCTCTTTGGGTTACAAATTATGGATTTTCTATTCTTTGGATTATTTTGGGTGCTTGATTTAGGAGTTAATTCTGAGATGATAATTATTATTTTCTATTGAATGTTGTTATGTAATTATAGTATAGAAATCTGAGTTGGTTTTAGATAATTTTGGGATATTATGATTGAAGCTCGTCGCGATGGTCGTAATTTTTGGACCACGGGTTGTCCATTTCTTTGTAGTTATGTATATGGCTTGTGACGCTTATGTCACTGATTATTTTGTAAAGCCATCCTTTGTGTTGTAATTATTCTTTTGATAAGCTTTAAATAGATAGATGTTAAATGGCTCTTTGTTGTAATTAACTTGCGTTAGTTTTATAAGATGTGATTTCCGCTATTCAGGTTATGTTTTCCGCTGTATAGATAGATAAATGTTATACTCTGATTTACTAGGTACATAGTATGGGATATGTACCATATGTTGGCTTTACGACAAGTAGTCGTGCCACTGTGATGATCCATTTATATTTGTATAAAAATAAAAATAAATAAAAAATAAAAATGGGTCGTCACAGCTAATGGTATCAGAGCAGTTAGCTCTAGGGTTGTTAGGAAAAGCGAAAGTCTAGGTTTGTGTTAGACTCCAAGGATAACAAATGAGCCTTAGGATTCTAAAAGCTTACAACAAAGATAAGAAAACTTAACTAGGAATTCCTTGCGTGCATTGCATGATTCTTGTAATGCATCTATTATAGCTCTTGTTCGTTTATGTGGTATCTCTTTCACACATTGTACCGCCTAGACGATGAAGAGTATAGCGACATAATTAGGAAGATGGGCCAGTGAATTGAAGTGGTGGCGATGTACCCCCACCACCTCCTTCTCCTCCACCTGTGCCTGATATGATTGGTCTAGGAGGGAGATAGGTTTTCTTGTGTTATGTTCAGTAGGTCTAAGTGTTGAGTCGCTTAGTCTTTTGGAAAGGTCTAGTAAGGTTGTATTAAGTTGTGAACGATGTAAGAGAGAGTTTTTTGTGAGAGTAGACTAACGATTGTTTTCTTCGAAAGGTGACGATGTATTTTGAAGATGTATCGAAGAAAGTTCGAAACTTGAAGAGCGTGTTCAACCAGTAAAATAGGGACCAGGAACTTCATAGATGCTGCACCTACCTTAGAGGAGATAAAGATATTCAGTATCTAGAAGCAGAGGATCCGAAGCATCCACGACAGGCGTTTCTATGAAGGATTTAGCCAATATCCACCTCATATGTTTGATAGTTATACGAGTTCCATTGGAGCGAGAAGCGAACCCTCATCTTCTATGCACTAATGGGAGAGGTAACTAGGCTATTGTTCGGGACCAATTCAAAGAAGCGGTGCGCTTGTATTTCTCGCCAATTTTATAGCCATCATGCGACTTACAGAAGATTGTGTGGACAACTAAGCCATTTTTCAGAAACGTGACCTAACTGCAGCTACGAGTGCGTCACCATAGCAAGGAGACAACCAGCCGCCATGCCTCGATAGGCTAAACGCAATGAATCTGTTGGTTGTTCATTGCCCAACTTGCTAATTCACTTAGATGCACTGACAGTCAGAAGGTTGACTAGATGGAAAAGCTAGCCATTGGTGGAAGGCCACAAAAGTCTTGATAGCAGAAGAAATAGGCTAGGGTGTCCCAATCCCTTGGGATAGATTCAAAAGGGAATTCAATGATCGATTCTGCCCTCAGGCACAACGACAACAATGTGCTTAGGAATTCCAAGACCTCAAGTAAGGGAATATGTCAATCAAGCAGTATTCGGCTGAGTTTATGAAGCTATAGAGGTATGCTCCACATCTCATCCCAGATGAGCAAACTAAGTCAGAAAGATTTCTTGATGGTTTTTCGCCAAGAATCAAAGAGAGGATTGGTTTCCTCGAGATTACTAGCTATAGTAAAACGGTGCACACTGCCACCATTGCTAAGAAAGGGATTAAAGAGGCGGTTGCTGACTATGTGAATAGAAAGTGGTTAGTGTCAATGGGAGCTCCTCCTCCTCCACCTCCATCAAAGAGACATTCTTCTAGTAGCAGTTCTGGATCCTTTGGAAGAAAAGGTGCTCCTGTGAGTCAGGGCAGCTTTAGTATCACTCACTGCAGTAAATGTGGGGGGCCAAACTCAGGTGTATGCCACATAGGATCTAGGGCATGTTTTAAATGTGGCCAAGAGGGCCATTACGCCAGAGATTGTCAACAAGTTGCCACCAAAAGTCAAGGGTCTCAAGTGAGCAACTATCAACCAAGGTAGCCCACACAAGCCAGAGTTTATTCACACACACCGGGTAATGTCAAAGCTAAAGAACATTACCGATGTAGTCACAAGTACAATCCCTTTGTTCGGTAGTGTTGTTAGCCATTCTTTCATTTCGTCGACTTATGTGAGGCTATGTAAATTGAGCACTGAACCACTAGAACAAAACATATGTGTGGCCACTACTGTTGGTAACGTAGTGACATGTAGTAAATGCGGGGATAGCTGTCCCATTTGTTATAGAAGGGAAGAATCTGCCAACGAAGTTAGTAGTGTTTAGCATGCTAAATTTTGATATCATTCTGGGAATGGATTGGCTATCAAATTATGGAGCGAACATAGATTGTCGTAAGAAGGAAGTGATATTCGGACTCAATGGCATAGAAGAGTTTAAGTTTTGCGGGTCTTGTGTATGAGCTACTTCACCACTTCTCTCTGCCATTCAAGCAATAAAAAGTGTAGAGAGGGTGCACCAGCGTATTTGGCTTATGTTCAAGCCAAGCCTGAAGTCAAGTCAAAGTTGGAAGACATTACGATATTATGCCACTATCCGAATGTTTTTGCAAAAGCCACAGGATTGCCTCCGGATCAGGAAATTGGGTTCGCCATTGATTTGGTACCAGACTCAACCAATTCACAAGGCACCATACCGTATAGCTCCTACCAAATTAAATGAGTTGAAGGAGCAACTTCAAGAGTTGCTTGATTGAGGTTTCATCTGCCCAATTGTGTCACCGTGGGGAGCGCCAGTGTTGTTTGTGAAAAAGAAAGACAGGTCTATGCACCTATGCATAGATTACCATGAGTTGAACCAGGTAACCATCAAGAATAAGTATCCCTTGCCAAGAATCAAAGACCCGTTCGATCCACTCAAGGGAAAGGAACTTCGGTATTCTCAAAGATTGACCTTCTTCCAGGATACCATCAACTAAAGGTGCGAGAAGAAGATATACCAAAGACAACGATCCGAAAACGTATGGCCACTATGAATTTTTGGTGATGCCATTCAGATTGACTAATACACCGTCGGTATTCATGGACTTGATGAATCGGGTATTCCATGAATACTTGAACTAATTTGTGGTTGTATTTATTGATGACATATTAGTCTACTTGACTAATCACGTCGAACATGAAGAGAACTTGAAGACAGTGATGGAAGTAGGGGTGTAAACGAGCTGAGCTACTCGTGAGATTACCCGAGATCGGCTCGAATAAACTCGACTCGTGCTCGAATCGATTATTAAATGAGCAACTCGTGAACACAAAAAATCAAACTCGATTATTAAACGAGGTAAACTCGTATAAACTCGTACAAACTCGTGTAAACATAAATTAAGTAACAAATAACAATAGTTATTAGTCAACAGTCAAATATTAATTGGTCATATTTATATAAAATAGTAAAAATGAATAATATCAATAATTAATTATTAGTCATATGATATAATGACAATCCAAATACTTAATCAAATTATTCATGTAATATAATAAGATTATAATTTATAGGATTATATGATCATATAATAATATAACATTGTACCATACTACCATAGTACCATATGACATTATGACATGTCACATGTGAATATAAAATATGCAATCATTTTATTTTATGTTATGAGTATTATCATTAAATATTTAATAATCATTACATACGGATTGTTAGATCATGTTAATATGTTAAATATACTATCATATGATAATACTTAGATCATATGATATTAGTATTATTAGTAGGTAATTATGAATTATGATAAATTTGATAATTATGATTTATGACTCATAAATTTATAATAATCATACTTAATTACTTATTATAAATTCATAGATAATCTCATAAATCAAGTGATGTGATATGATCTATAATTCATAATCATTAATATATATACATATTACTATATTAGTAACATATATAATTATAGCTACATGCCTACATAGTGTCATATATGATATAGACTATAGTATATAAATTCATACTAATATAATGGTTTAGTGTTTAGATACTTAGTTAGATACACTCATACACTTAATAAGTATGATTTATGATTTTAAGTATTTAATAATTATTAGTAATATTTAGATGCAATGACTATGTATATAGATTATATACGTAAGTTACAGTAAGTATGAATTCACATTATTCATATAATATAATGACACTTATGAAACTTAATCAAATTATTCATATATAATAATAATGTAATTCATACAATCCCAAATTAAGTTATTAGGATTGGAATTACTTATATATCAATTATAATGATAATTCATAACTTGTGATTTGTGAATTATATTAATTATAACGATAATTCATAACTTATAATCACAATTCACAAGTCTTGAATTATCGTTATAATTTAGATCATATAATTTAACATTTTGTTATATAACCGTTAGTTGTAAGATATGATCTAATTAGTATTATCATATAGGACCATATGAATCATATGATAATATAATAATTATCATTGTAAGACATTGTTAATGTTTTAACTTAATATAAGTTAGTTAGTTTTTACATTGACTATTAATTTATTTTTTTTAATGCCAAAAATCAAATGATAATACTTTTTTATTCGAGATCATATGATAGTGCTTAGATTATATTATTATATGAAAACATCATTATCATTTATATGATTTATATTTATATATATTAATTTATTAAGTATGTAACTATGTAAGTATTGACTAAATCCATATCACGAGTAAGTATTATAATCTTATAATTATAATTTATAAAAGATTTTAAAATTTTCATGTTTCATTTCAACCTCCTCAAGCATGAATTTCCGGTTCCGCCATTACGGGCATTACCAACATATCATGGTAGCACACTAGCACCTACCCGGCTACCCTAAAGAGTCAAGATTAATTGAACTTGTTATTTTTATTGCTTTACAAGCTTTTGCCATCCATGCCAAATGCATACTTTCACAACACATTAGATAATATATATATATTCATAATTCATTAGTATTTAGTGGTATACTGGTACTGTATAATTTGAATTTTTCATATATATAATAGTTACCTTATTTTATAATTCTAGAAGTTATTTTCAGAATAATAGAATTTTTATTTTATGAATTTCTGTTTTCCTATTTTCCATACGATGTAATTTTTATAAAATTGTTATCAATCCTAATATATAAATAAAAATTAAATTACAGACAAAAGTTGTTTTTCCTTAAATTTATTTTTTTATGCTAACTTTATATGGAAAAGCTTTTACTGTCATTTCATCTATTTTACTTGAGGAATAAAATATACAAATATACAATTAAATTAATATATTGTGAAATTCTTGAGTAGTACTTTATATTATATACAATTTTTTAAATGTCGTGTAAATTGTGTTTTAAAGTTGAAACGTTGGTTTTTTTTTTAAGAATAAAATAAAATAAATAAATGAGTAAATTGAAACAATGGTTATTAACTTATTATGGTTTTGTACATATTTGATAGACATGAAACGATGCGTTTTTACATTGTGGGTAATGGGTTAAAGGCTAAAGCTCTGTGGCTTTATCACGATTCACACGAAATTCTTGGTATTTAACAATTTATACAGTGTTTCTCACACACGATTTTTTCCGGAAATTCATCTGATCCAACGACTAAAATTTAATCATCAAAAACTGATTTCGACACTGATTCAGCTACACGCCTACACTGCATCATGACCGTTTATAATAACAAAACTGTAGTCTTAAGGTCTGCCCAATATGTAGCCGATTTTCACCAAATATTGAATTAAGCGTTAAAAATTAAAAGGGAAATTGGTAATAATGATGAACTAGGTAACTAGGAACTAGGTAATAATTACCTAACGTTCCTCGCGTGACGCGCCTGACCTGACGCCGGAGGAGTGACGATTCGACGAAGCTGCAAGGCCAACCGTAAGACGCCGACACATGTAACACTTCAATCTTCGTGATATTTGTAGACCGTCCAATCATCCAAACCAAATCAAGCATAAATCTGAGCCGTTCATTTTGAGATAATGGGCTACAGCTATACTCAACCATTTACTACGAGAAATTATATGGTGTTGCAAATACCACATGTTACTTCTCATTAGATAAGATCCAACGACTTAGTTGTGATCTTGAAACTGATTATAATAATAAATGGTTAGGATTAGAATTAGATCCGATTTTATTTGTAAGCATGTGTAGGGAATAAATTTTCATACAATTTTTTATTTTTTTATTTAAAGATAAACAAAAATAAAAGTTGGACATGGCGCCTGTGAGTCCCTGACGTTGCTGACGAGCTGACGCTCCAGTTGCCGAGACGCACGCCGCGGCACGCGTGATGTTTCAATCTTCGAGAAATTTCTGGATCGTCCGATTGTCCAAGCCAAATCAAGCGTGAATCTCAACCGTTCATTTTGAAATAATTGGTTACAGCTATACTCAACTATTACTCTGAGAAATTATTTGGTGTTATGATTATCACGTGTTAACTCTCATTAGATGAGATCCAACGACTTCAGTTTTGATCTTGACATTGATTATAATACTCAAAGGTTAGGATTAGAAGTGGATCCGGTTTTATTTGTATATGGGTGTAGGGAATAATTTTCCAAACGATTTTTTTGTTTAATTATTAATTATAGATAAAATAAAAAAAAAAATTGAAATTTGAAATTTTGATTTTGAAACATGTACCGGTTTTTTTTCTTTTTTTTTTTTAAAAAAACCCCCCGGCCACCCGATTTTTTCCGTCCTTGAGAACTACAGTGTCTTCCTCGTTCCTCAATTTCTCTGAGACTCTGACCGAATGAAATTCAAAGCCGTTGATTGTTCAAAAAATTAGAAGACAAATTCTATTCGAACCGTTCATTTGTTTGAAAATTCCTTTCTTCCTTTGACATCAAATTTAGTTTGTATTTTTAAATTCTCACTCTGTCAGTCTCTCACGCTCCATGCAGGCAACTTGCAAAGAATTTATTGTGCTGCTGATGGTTCAGAACACAATTAATGCTTTACTTTTAATGCGAAGTTTCCTCTCTCAACCACCTTCGTGGCCTCGTCTATCCAGTTCTTCTTCTTCTTTTTTTAGCCTTAGATTTATTTTTAATTTTTGATCGAATGGCTTCGATCTTTCAACAGGATTTAGTTTTGAAATCTGTTAGGAGTTTCTTTACATTTGTAGTCGAAATCAAACCAAAAGAAACCGATGACCGATCCATCTAAATCATCTGATGTTCCATCTTTCCGCTGCGCAGCCAAATCCCAACTTTTGTGAATTTTTTCTCTTCTTCTCACACAGTCACATGTATCGATGGCAGCAAGTCCAGCAACCAAGAACACTCTTGATCTGACTGAAGTGGTAGTAGTCAAGTACTGGACTTTACGTGAGATGCGTGTGAATATTGTGATGCTCTTGCTCTCAAATTTCAATTATAAATTTGAGAGCAAGAGAGTCAAAAGACTCAGCCGCTCAACTCCTCAGAACTCAAGAATCAAGACTCAATTCTCAATTAGTTAAGTATCAAACATTTGTTCTCTAGAATCTCTACTTCTCTTTCATCATTTCATTTTCATGTTCCGATATTCAATTTTTTTTTTCTTTCACTTAGACTTAGTAGCTAATCTTTCAATATTTTTAAGTTCCAAATTTCTAATGTTAATGTTGATATTCCATATGATTGTTCAGGAGTCAGTGACGTCCGTTCTCCTCTACTAGGCTACTACCCCACTCTCAGGTCCTCATTGATTTTGCAAGTTATAACAACTCAGGTTTCACTTCTTTTTTCTTGACATTATTTATTATTTTTTGTTTTGTTATGATTAATGATTATAAATTTATAATTAGCAAATTCTTCTATGAACAATCTGTTATGTTTTACAAATTCTGTTGTGATTATGTAATGTATGCTCTGTTTGGAAACTGTTCATAATGCTTATAAAATTTTCACAATGTTTAGAATTTAGAAATGTATGTTCTGAATCTTCTGATTATATAATGCTGAGTTTTGTTTTATTTCTGAATTTAGAAATGTATGCTCTATGTTAGACAGTTTTTTTTATAAAAAACGAGCAGTGTTTTTTTTAAAAAAAAATTAGGGCAGAAACTATAATCCTAAAAGTTAGACAGTTTGTTAATTACAAAACTTGAATATGAAAAAATTTGAAATTCTTTAGCAATTTGTAAAAAATGAATCTGTTTTTTTAAAAAATAGGGGCAGAAAGCTATAATTCACAGTTTTTTAATAACCAAACTTGAATATGAAAATAATTGAAATTCCTTGGCAATTTGTAAAAAATGACCAATCTGTTTTTTTTTAAAAATAGGGGCAGAAAACTATAATTCTAGAAGTTATACAGTTTTTTAATAACCAAACTTGAATATGAAAATAATTGAAATTCCTTGGCAATTTGTAAAAAATGAACAATCTGTTTTTTTAAAAAAATAGGGGCAGAAAACCATAATTCTAGAAGTTATACAGTTTTTTAATAACCAAACTTGATTTAAAAAAGAAAGAAAGAATAGGGCAGAAACTATAATTCATAGTTTTTTTAATAACCAAACTTGAATATGAAAATAATTGAAATTCCTTGGCAATTTGTAAAAAATGAACAATCTGTTTTTTTTAAAAAAAAAATAGGGGCAGAAAACTATAATTTTAGAAGTTATACAGTTTTTTAATAACCAAACTTGATTTTTTTTTAAAAAAAAAAGAATAGGGCAGAAACTATAATTCACAGTTTTTTAATAACCAAACTTGAATATGAAAATAATTGAAATTCCTTGGCAATTTGTAAAAAATGAACAATCTGTTTTTTTTAAAAAAATAGGGGCAGAAAACTATAATTCTAGAAGTTATACAGTTTTTTAATAACCAAACTTGATTTAAAAAAAAAAAGAATAGGGCAGAAACTATAATTCACAGTTTTTTAATAACCAAACTTGAATATGAAAATAATTGAAATTCCTTGGCAAATTTGTAAAAAATGAACAATATGTTTTTTAAAAAAATAAGGGCAGAAAACTATAATTCTAGAAGTTATACAGTCTTTTAATAACAAAACTTGAATATGAAAAAATTGAAATTTCTTGGCAATTAAAAATGAAAATGAACAATTAACAAAATAAAATAATTAGGTAAAAATATCCTTAAAAACTATTAATGAAACTTAAATATGAAAAATTGTACAGATTTGAATTTCTTTATTTTTAGCAATTAACAAAAAATAATGAACAATCATATGATATGCAAACTTAAATTCTACTCTTAAGTTTTGAACACTTGTTTTTTCTTTTTTCACAACAATATCTAATATAGAATTTAAAAATTAAAGGACATGGAGAGTGATTCGCATGAACTTGAGCCAATTGAAGAGTATGTGAGGATTCTCTTGAAATTAGTGATAAGGCTACTGTTGAAGCAACCATTGAGTTGGTTCAAGATACTCCTATTAATGAGGATCCAAATGAAAAGAATGTATATAAGAGAAAGCCTAGGAAGAAAACTTCTACTGTATGGAATCATTTTCAGCAAGTTGAGGTTTGTGGTGTAAAAAAAAAATCAATGTAAATGGTGTAAGGGTAAATTTACCGTATTAAAATCAAGTTGTACATCTACCTTAGGTAGACACTTGGAGTCGTGTTTGAAGTACGTAGGTTCAAAGAAGAAGCAAAAGGTTTTGTCAGTTGAGAGTAATGCGTCTGGTGATGTGGGCATCATTTCAAATTTCCAGTTTGATGAAAGTAAGGTGAGAGAACTATTAGCTCACATGATCTTGTATCATGAATATCCTTTTAGAATGGTGGAGCATGTGTTGTTTAATAAGTTTATGAAAGCTTGTACCCCGCATTGGAAAAAAATTTCTCGAGCTACCACTAAGAGTCTTTGTTTTGCCACTTATGATTTTGAGAAGAAGAAGTTGAAAGCTTTATTGAATCGGGTCCCTAAAGTTAACATCACAACTGACATGTGGACTTCTTGTCAGAAGGTTTCTTATATGGTTGTGACATGTCATTTTATAGATTCTGACTGGCGGTTAAATAGGCGTGTGTTGAACTTTTGTAATATTTCGCCTCCACACTCTGGACTTCTTATTGCTGATGCACTTCATAAATGTTTTAGAGACTGGGGTATTGAGAGTAAAATTTGTTCAATAACTGTTGACAATGCCAAGGCAAATGATGTAGCATTGAGGCACTTGACAGATGTTTTTAATATGAGAAAATCGCTTGTAGTTGGGGGCAAGTTGTTTCATGTGCGTTGTTGTGCACACATAACTAATTTGATGGTTCAGGATGGTCTTGGCGAGATTGGAGATATTGTTGATTGTGTGAGGGACGGAATAAAATTCTTGGTAGCATCTGAGGGAAGATTAAAGCAAGTTACTGAAATTGCAAAGAACTTGCATTTGTCATCCAAGAAGTTATTTTTGGACGTACCTACTCGTTGGAACAGTACATATTTGATGTTGTCAGCTGCATATGAGTTTAAGGATGTATTTTCTATGTATGGATTCAACAATCGTCAATTTACTTGGGTGCCATCGCATGAAGATTGGGATAAAGTCAAATCTGTCTGTGAACTTTTGGGGGTCTTTAATCTAGTACCAAGATTGTATCTGGTAGTGACTATCCAACATCAAATTTATTCCTTCCTAAAATTTGGCGAATGAAAGAGGTTCTAATTAAGAAATGTGATGATGAAAATGATTACATTAGATCTATAGCACGTCGAATGAAAGCCAAGTTTGATAAATACTGGAGCGAGTGCAATTTATTGATGGCAATTGCAGCAATTTTGGATCCAAGGTTTAAGTTGGTGTTCATACGTTTCTGTTTTCCGAAGATTTATCAAGAGGCTGAAGCTACGAAGAATATTGAATATGTTCAAAAAATTTTGAAAGAGATATATGATGTGTATCTTCATGAACATAATTTAAATCTCAAGGAAAAGGATCTTGCAAGCAAAGTTCAAGAAAACTCTTCAAGTAGTCGTTCAATCTATGCAGTTGATGATGAGGAGGGTGGTGTGGAAATGTGGGAGTCTTTTCTCAAAAGTGCTGAAACGGTGCTTCAACCTGTGAAATCAGAGTTAGAAATGTATCTCGAGGAGGGTGTATATATACCTAACAAGAACATTGAATTTAATGCCTTGGATTGGTGGAAAGCGAATACTCTTAAGTATAATGTTTTGTCTAAAGTGGCCAAAGATATTTTGTCGACACCGATCACAACTGTAACTTCAGAGTCTACATTCAGTGCCGGAGGAAGGGTCACCACATCGAGCATCATTATCAACTGAGGCAGTTCAGAAGTTGTTATGTGGGGCTGATTGGGTCAGATCAATATATGGACTTAAAAAAAAGTGTGGGGTATGTTTTTATTTTATTTTTATATATTTTAATAGTGTTTATTAATTTAATTTTACTTTTATATTGTACTAAATACTAATTATATATATATATATATATATATATATATATATATATATATATATATATATATATATTTTATCTTAGGAGGATCAAAATGATGGGGAAAATGAAAGGGAAGTGGAGATAACTTTGCCCGAGACAATTTGATTGTTAGTGTTCTTCGCCTCTTTTTATTTTTTTGGAAGTGTTGTGATATAAATTATATAACTATATTTTTGGTTTGAGGACTATGTGGGATAGTTGGACTATGTTATTTTGTTGAAGATCTTGTATAATATTATTTTCATCAAGATATGAAGACCGAAGGTAATGTGTGATTTATTATTTAATGATTTATGCACATTAACTTGTGATATATTTAACCTCTCTTGGCATTTTTACCAAGTATATAGGACTTGTGTAAGTAATGCAAGGGAGTTAAATTTAATTTAACTTCTTTTTTAGTGTGTTGCAGTTTACATATTTTATTTGGGAGCAGATTTAAGGTAATGTTTAATTTATTATTTAATGGTTTATGCACATTAATTTGTGTTATTATTTAACCTCCCTTGACATTTTTACTAAGCACATAGAAGTTGTGTAAGTAATGTAAGGGAGTTAAATTTAATCTAACTTTTTTTTTTAGTGTGTTGCAACAGGCTTTATTGGAGAGCATACAAATGAGTTAAACATTATTTTTATTATACCTATCAAATTACACTTGTAATTATAATTTCTTATATTTTTGTTTGTAATTGTTTAAATGTAATATTATTTTATTTCTTTAGTTATGTAATTGTGTATTTTGATTTTATATTCACTGGCAATTGCTTAATGCAAAATCATGTATTACTGATAGTGCAATTTGCACACTATGTGAATTGCCTAATGCAAAATCCTAGATTTCTGATAGTGCAAATTCGTGATTTAATTTTTTTTTTTTTAAGCTAAAGTCAATAATTTCGAATTATGAAATGGGTCGAGCTCGAGTCGAGTACTTGAGCTCGGGATCGACCAAAATGGTCGAGCTCGAACAACATTTTCTCTACACGAGCCGGTCTCGCACAGAATTTTCCAACTCGTGTCGAGCTCGAGCTCGAGCTCGACTATAACTTAAACGAGCCGATCCCGGACAGGCAATACCCGCTCAGGATCGGCTCGTTTACACCCCTAGATGAAAGTGCTAAGGGAAAAGAAGTTGTTTGCCACACTCAAGAACTGTGAGTTTTGGTTAGAAGAAGTGTCCTTTTTAAGTCATGTTATGAACAAGAACAGACTTGCAGTTGACCCAGCAAAGTTAAAGGATGTTGTTGAGTGGGAAGGACCAAAGAATGTTCGGGAGATCTTAAGTTTCTTGGGTCTAGCAGGTTACTACCGGAGATTCATTGAGGGATTCTGCTGATTGTTAGGGCCAGTAACCGCTCTCACAAGGAAGAATGCACAATATGAATGGAATGAAGAATGTGAAGCAAGTTTCCAAGAATTAAAGTAAAGACTTGTGACTGCACATGTGCTTACACTACCCATGGAATCTATTAGGTATGTGGCTTATACAGATGAATCAGGAAAGGGGCTAGGATGCGTGTTTATACAGCAAGGCAAGGTTGTGGCCTATGCCTCAAGGCAACTAAAAGATCATGAGAAGAACAATCCTACTCATGATTTAGAGTTTGTAGTTGTTGTGTATGCCTTGAAGATATGGAGGCACTACCTCTATGGTGAAGAATGTGGAATCCGCACTAATCACTAGAGTCTCAAATACATTTTCACACAGAAAGACTTAAACATGAGGCAACGAAGATGGCTTGAAGTACTAAAAGATTTATGACAGCAAGATGTTCTATCATCCTGCTAAAGCCAATGTAGTTGATGCACTAAGTAGAAAATATTGTGATGGCTAGATTGAACCTAAAATGCTCATGGAGCAACTCGTGCAACAGTTTGCAATTGTGTAGATTGATGAAGTACTAACTAGTGGGCCACCAATTATGGCAGCCCTTGTTGTATAGCCACAAAGTCTAGACAGAATCAGACAAGCACAAGAAGATGATCTTGATCTGCAAGATTTTATTGACAGGACCAGACGTGGAAAAGCATCTGGGTTCTATCTAACTGAAGGGGGAACGTCGAAGACTAGCAGTGAGGAAACAGTTATTCACAATGAAGCTGAGTTGAGAATGGAAACTCTTGATGAAGCTCATCATACACAGTATACTGTCCATCTCGGCAACAATAAAATGTACCAAGATCTAAAGAAGAAATTTTGGTGGTGTGGCATGAAGCATAATGTAGCTGAGTATGTTGCACAATGCCCTTCATGTCAACTTGTGAAAGCTGAACACCAAAGGCCAGCTGGGCAACTTCAGCCTCTCGAAGTGCCAATGTGGAAATGGAATAAAAAAAACTATGGATTTTGCTGTCGGTCTACTAAGTGCACCAAGTGGACAAGATTCCATATGGGTGATTGTAGACAGACTCACTAAAAGTGATCATTTCCTCCCCATTAAGATTACAAATTTCATGGACAAGCTAGGAGAAATATATGTGCAGGAGATAGTAAGGCTACATGGAGTGCCAGATTCCATTGTGTCAGACTGTGACTCACACAATGGAATCTTGGATAAATCACCTGTAGAATCCTGCATGACCCAGAAAAGAATGAACCTCCATCACTCTACGTGAGGGTGGAAGGTTGGAAATTAGATCCACCTTCGCTTTATCAACCTCAATCCCACGACAGGAGATGACATGCTCTAGTACAATACCTTGTTGTGTTAGTTTATGTTGGCTGCCTTCTGGTGGACAAAATCACTATCATGTAATGTTGTTCCCATAATCAGGGATGCCGTATATTTTAGAGTCTTCATTACAGAAAAGTGTTTCGAGATGTTCAATGAAGATTTTGTGCAGATTCCAACTCAAAGAAGTTGGATCCCAAGTTTTTGTAAGGACAACCTTGTCATACGTCCAGATGCCCATCAGTGTCAAGAAGCCGAACAATTCAAGGTTGCATCTGTCCGGACATCATGGCAACACGTCCGGACGCACTTCAGAGTTCGAGAAGATTCCAGCTTTCCTTCACAGACACGGAGTGGGAAGACAACTTGCACCCGCCCGGATGCTAGGGCAACACAGTCCGGACGCCAAGATCCTTGATAAGGAAATTACGTGCATACACTTTGCATCCGTCTAGACGTCAGTGCAACAACGTCCGGACACGGTCCTATTATGGCAATTATGTGCATGCAAAGTCCAACCATCTAAACTCTAGGGAAACATCGTCTGGACGAGTCCTTAATATGGAAACGCGTGGAGCACATGATGGAAAACCAGTTGCACGAAAGACCTTCTGGACGCTCAATGCTTCAGTCCTGACACAGCCTAGAGAAATCAGAGACAGACTCGTTTTAGGTCTTCTTAGACTATAAATAGAGGCCTCTAGGCATGCATTCCTTACAGAATTCGGTATTGAATTCTTTATAGCTTAGAAAGGGTGTTTAAGGAGATATTGTAAAGATCTGCTAGCTCTCAAGCTGATGCCGGTGTGCTGTTGCTGTGCTCGTGTTGAAGTCTATCTTAGGTAGGAGCCTTAAGGTAAAGGAATCTATAGAAGACCCATTCAAGTAGGAAACTTGGTTGGGAGGAGTTCACATTGGGTTACGTGTCAGAGTGCAAGATATGATCGCTGCTTCGGGTATGTGAGTGTTACTATCTTTGTACTAGCTTTGTCTTCTAATAGTGGATTTCCTTGGTTTGGCTACTCCGGAGTGGTTTTTCTCTTAATTGAGTTTCCACTTCGTTAACAAAATATCTGTCTCATTTAATTCTGCACTTTTGATATTTTGTTACATGTTGCACACACATGTTTAAATCAGAAGTCAATTTAATTTTTCAATTGGTATCAAAGCTTGGTACACTCTGTTTAGATTAGTTTCTTGAGTGTGATTTTTTTTTTACTTCTATTTTATTATGGCTATGTCTCAAAATCTTAGTTGTGTTCCTGCCTTTGATGGCACAAACTATGGCTATTGGAAAGCTCGTATGCATTTCTTTTTAAAATCCATTGATGTTTAGCAGATTATTGAATCTGGTTGGACTAACCTAAAGGATACAACTATTGAACTAATTCCTCAAAAAAATGCACGACTTGCTAACGATAAAGCCCTCCATGCTCTATGTCAAGCTCTTTCACCGTCTGAATTCACAAAAATTTCAAACTGTGAATCCGCTTTAGAAGCATGTCAAATCTTAGAAACAACATATGAGGGCACAAAACTTGTTAAATCTGCCAAGCTCCAAATGTTGATTTCTAGGTTTGAAGAAATTAAGATGATTGAAGAAGAGACATTCGGGGAGTTTTACACTAAGATCAGCGACTTGAGAAACTTGATGGTGTGTCTCGGGAAGTTAGTCTCGGATATAAAACTCATCTGAAAAATTCTAAGATCTTTGCCTAAGCATTTCAAAATTAAATTGACTAACACTGAAGAAAGCAATGATCTAGATGAGATGAAGATTGAAGAGTTGGTGGGATCTCTTCAAACCTATGAGTATTCCCTGCCTCCAGTCAAGAAGGCAAAGACAATTGCCCTCAAGGCATCAAAGAAGAATGTTAGAGTCTCATTTGTGCAAGACTCTAATAATGAAGAAGATGCAGTGGCAATGCTGGCCAAGAACTTCGGGAGACTAATGAAGAATGACAAATTCAAGAACTTCACTAAAAGACTGAAGAAGGCCCCTAGAGATTTTGAGCCAGAAGAAGCTGAGAAGAAGGACCCGAGAGGTCCTAGATGTTTTGAATGCTTAGGCTTTGGGCATATTCGGGCTGACTGTGGGAATCTCAAGCAGGGTAAAGGGAAGGCCTACAATGCGACTCTCAATGATTAGTCAGAAGAAGAAGAAGAAACTCCTGCTCAAGATTAGAAATTTCAAGCCTTTGTAGCTCCACATAAAGATCAGGAGGATTCTCAATCCTACTACCCTGAGTACATTGATGAAGACAAGGAAGAACTCAAAGAGGCCTATAAACTCCTCTATGTAGAGTTTTTGAAGTTAAGGGAGACTCACAAGCAGCACGTCCATGAGCTGAACAGTCTGCAGAATGAGAAGAGTTCCTTGCTGCTGAAGATTCAAGATCTAAGGGAGAAGCTATTGGAGACACAGCTACAGTTGGAGAGGGTCATTGATGAGAAGCTTACCCACATGCTATTTATCTAGAAGAGCCCATAACAAGATTGGACTCGGGTATGTAGCTTCTACCTTTGATATCCTTTTTACTTCTAAGACTGTATTTGTCAAGCCCATAGTCCCCAAACCTCCAACCACCTGCATGGATAAAGGAAATGAAGTAATTGGTGGAGATGTTCCTGCTATTGCAAAGACCACTCAAAAGCCTCCTACCATTAGAAGGCCCCCTATATGCCACCACTGTGGTTTAAGTGGTCACATCCAACCTCATTGCTCACTTCTCAAAGCTTAGAGATCAAAGGTTAAGAAGGTGTTGCCAAGACAAGCTACATCTGGCACTAGACCTTTGGCCCGGCATCAGGATCCATGGCATCAGACTCCACGGCATTAGGCTCCTCAACATCAGCGGCAACAGCAGCGATTTGTTCCTGCCAATCAGATTGGCAAACCCAAGATAAACAAATCAAGGCACCACATGAAGAAGCTGCAAAAGCTTGAGAGTGACCAATACTATAACAAGTTGCCTATGTTGATGCGGAGCATGATAAGGTGGATGGACCACCAGATGAAAGCTTGTCAACCACCACCACTGGGAAGGCGGGTATGGGTCAGAACGGATGAAGCCATTCATCCCTTGAGGGGGAGTGGACTCACCTAGATGGTGATGGTACACATGCCTAGGATTTGGTTCCTAATCCTAGAGCATCAGGTTTGATTGCATTGCTTTCTCCATGGCATATTTTATGTTTGCCTTGCAATCTAGGAACCATTATTGTTTTATCCCCATTGTTTTCTCGTGTTGTCTTGAGAAACTTCTGCAAGTACTATTTGAGGATGACAAAAAAAGCACGTCGGAAGGCTGCTTTTCTCTCTTGGTAATTCTAAACCTCTTTCCTTGAAGACAAGTTTGATCTAACGACACATGCTAGGTTTAGTTTCTGTTTCTTTACCGTCAAAGCATGTTTTTATTGTTTTTCATAAAAAAAAAAATTAAAAAAATTAAAAAATTAAAAAAAAAATAATTGAGGGAGAATATTTTTTTTATAGCTTTTCAAATATTGTATTTATTTTTGCCTGATATCTCAGTTCATTGCGCATTGATTGATTATGCTTATATATGATTGAGAGTTTATGCATGATATCTCCTAAGTTTTCTTGTGCATCTTAATGCTAGTTAATTACTTTTCTCATGCGATGAAAAATTGTGCACTATCCAAAGCTCCCTTAAGGTACATTTTTTTCCTCTTTGATTTTTAGCTTCTAGAAATTCTAATGAGAGATTTTTTTTTTTTTTTTTTGCTAAGATGTCAAATTGACCAACTCGCTAGTTGAACTTAGAACCCATAAATTATGGCATTCTTTCTAGGTTGCAGTACCAAATGACAAAAAAGCATTTAAATTTCAGTATATATGGATATTTGAAAAGATCCACTACTTTTGTGTTATAAATTTGTTTTTAAACTTGTCCTTAAGGAAACAGTTAGTGACCAAATCATTACGAAAATAGACAGTCACTAAAGGACTAAGTAAAAGAAAAGTACTGTAGCTTTCAGCTTTCCTTCATAGACACGGAGTGGGAAGACAGCTTGCACCCATCCGGACGCTAGGGCAACACTATCCGGATGCCGAGATCCTTGATAAGGAAATTGCATGCATACACTCTGCATACTTCCAGACTTCAAGGTAACACCGTCCAGACGAGGCCTTAATATGGAAACACGTGGAGTGCGTTATGGAAAGCCGGTTGCACAGAAGACCATCTGGAGGCTCAATGCTTCAGTCCGGACGCCACTTAGAGAAATCAAAGACAGACTCATTTTAGGTCTTCTTAACCTATAAATAGAGGCCTCTAGGCATGTATTCTTTATAGAATTCGGTATTGAATTCTTTATAGCTTAGAGAGGGTGTTTAGGGAGATATTGTGAAGATCTGCTAGCTCTCAAGCTGTTGCCGGTGTGCTGTTGATGTTCTCATGTTGAAGTCTATCTTTGGGAGGAGCTCTAAGGTAAAGGAATCCATAGAAGGCCCCTTCAAGTAGGAGACTTGATTGGGAGGCGTTCACGTTGGGTTACATTTCAGAGTGTAAGATACAGTCGCTGCATCGGGTATGTGAGTGTTACTGTCTTTGTACTAGCTTTGTCATCTGATAGTGGATTTCTTGGGTTTAGCTGCCCCAGAGTGGTTTTTCCCAGAGTGGTTTTTCTCTTAATTAAGTTTCTACTTCGTTAACAAAATATCTGTCTCATTTAATTCCGCACTTTTGATATTATGTTACACGTTGCACACACACGGTTAAATTATAAGTCAATTTAATTTTTCATTTTGTACCATAAAATGACATTTCTCCCAATTGAGCACCAGGTTCTTTTCCTTGCACCGCACTAAGACCAAAGTAAGGCAGTACAGAAACTCCTAAAATGATGAACCAAAGACGGAGAAGTCATCCATAAATATCTCTAGGAAACATTCTACCATATCAGAGAATAGGCTCATGCACCGCTGAAAAGTGGCGGGTGCATTGCATAATCCAAAGGGCATGCAACGGTGGGCGAACATCTGAAAAATGCAGGTGAATGTCATCTTCTCCTGATCTTCGAGGTCCACAGGGACTTTCTTATATCTAGAATAACCATCCAAAAAAAAGTAATACTCATGTCCCGCCAAGCGCTCCACGATCTAATCAATAAATAGGAGTGGAAAATGATCCTTCCTAGTGGCGGCATTCGACTTGTGATTGTCTATACATACCCTTCATCCTAATTGAAGACAAGTTGGCACCAACTCGCCATCCTAGTTCTCCACTACCGTCAATCCAGTCCTCTTAGGCATGACATGAGTTGGGCTCATCCACTTGCTATCAGAAATTGGATATATGATGCCTGCACCAAACAACTTGATCACTTCTACTCTCACAACTTCCTGCATAGCTGGGTTGAGCATTCTTTGTGGCTCCCTCGATGGCTTGGAATCCTCCTCCAAATGTATCTTGTGCTTTACCAACGAGGGACTAATTCCCTTAATATCCTCAATAGTCCAACTGATAACTTCCTTGTGCTCTCTCTCAAAACATCCAATAACTTCTCTTCTTGAGCATCAACCAAATCTGAAGCTATAATCACAGACAAAGAATCTGTTGGACCTAGGAACTTATATTTAAGATTGTCCGGTAGGGGTTTAAGTTCCTTCTTTGAGGGCTCAGGTACAACTGTCTCCACCTTCTCACTACTCACCAGAGGAGCAGACTCCAAAATGGCATTAGCTTGCTCAACTAACTTGTCCAAATCCAAATCCTGTACTAATTGAGCAAAGCACGCCTCTAGGGGGTCCTCAATACTTGATGCATCAATAGTCTCCTCAATGATCTCCTCAATCAAGCATATACTTCCAACCTCATCATACTCTAATGGATGCTTGCTAATATCAAAGATATTTAGCTCCACTATCATGTTGCTAAAAGAGATCTTTATCACCCATGTCCTAGAATTGATTAGGTCGTTAGCTGTAGCTAAGAATGGTCACCCTAGAATCACCGGTATCTGAATCCCAACATTTTGAACCGGATCTGTGTCAAGCATAATAAAATCCACGGGGAAATAAAACTTATCCACCTTTATCAAAACATCCTCAATGATTCCACGTGGTATCTTCACTGACCTGTCAGCCAATTGAAGTGTCATGGAAGTAGGCTTCAATTCTACTAACCCCAATTGTGGGTAGACTGAATTGGGTAAAAGATTTATGCTTGTCCTTGTACTTTATGTGCAGCTTGTAATGAAGGATTGAGCTGACATGCTCAGTCAAACAAACTTTCTTCGGGACATTAGTTTTCCTCTTTACTGTAATCAAGTCCTTCAAGAACTTGGCATATGATGACACTTGCCGGATGGCATCCAAAAATGGGATACTGATCTGAACTTGTTTGAACACCTTCAGAATGTCCTCAAAATTCCCTCCCTTCTTAGGTGCTTGTAATCTATTTGGGTATGGTACCTTTGGCACAAATGATCTAGGAGGATCCTCAACAGTGGGCGTGGTGGCTTTAGATGGCTCCACATCTCCTTCCTCATTGCTGCCACTATTCTGCCCTTGAGGCATAGCAGGGTTCTTTTAAGGAAGAACCACTTGATTGTCCACTTGTCTCCCAGACCTTAGTGTGCAATCGCTTGCACATGCTTCTGCCCGTGCGTAGGATTTGAAGAGCTTGCAACCGTAAACTGTAACTTTGGGAAGTATAGGCTAACTAGTGAGCTTTCCCTTCTCTCTCTCACCCAAGTGATTTGCAATTTGACCTATCTGAACCTCCATCTTGGCAATCACCTGGGTGTTTACCATAGTAGCATTCCTCACATCACTAATTGATTGGCCTGTGAGTTGCATGAAGGCCTTGAGAGTGTCTTCCAGAGTGAACTGTGAAGAAGAGGCTAGCACTTGAGTGGGTGCTTGGTAAGCTGCTACTGGCTGAGCTGAACGACCATGATTATGAATCGGCTGATGAAATCTGGGAGGGTATTGATTTTGGGCATGATGAGGAGGCCCTCCCTGGTTCATAGGCTGGTTCTGCTTCCAAGAAAAATTAGGGTGGTTCCGCCACCTAGGGTTGTAGGTCTCAGAGAACGGTCCATTTGTTTGCTTCCTATAATCATTGAAAGCATTCACTTGTTCTATCGAGGAATCGACAAAAGTTGGTAAAGATAGACAATTATGTGCTAAGTGCATAGGACTAGCACAGATGGAATAGTTATCAACCTTGAATGTATTGGCAGCATTGATGGATTGACCTACTGCGGGAGCATCGAACTTCCTTGTGAGGGCATCTATCTTCATCTTCAAATAAATGTCTTCCTTAATCTTAATCTTTCTTTGGGATATGGGTAGATTTATCCCGACAACTCAAAAAATCTCACTGTTCCGAGTTGTCAGATAACTTATCCAAAGTAGCTTCATCCCGCGTCAAGCTCAAAAATGGTCCCCCATTCATTAACTTGATCATACTATGGTTGGATTGAGTCAATCCTTGGTAGAAGAACTAAACGAGTCTCCATTTCTCATATCCATGTGGAGGGCATCTTATCAATAATTCTTGAAATCTCTCCTAACTTTCTGAAAACTTCTCATCCTCCTCCTGAGTAAAAGAATTGATCTCCTTTCGACACTCATTCACTTTAGACATCGGAAAAAATTTATTATAGAACTTAATCAACAAGCTTTCCCAAGATGTAATAGACCTGGGCATGTTTGAGTCCAACCATGCCTTGGGTCTATCGTGAAGAGAGAAAGGGAAAAATCTAAGGTGAACCGACTCCTTAGAGAAGTTTTGGAACTTGAATGTTGCACAAATATCCTTGAACTTCTTCACATGGCTATAAGGATTTTCAAGATTTAAGCCATGAAATGAGGGTAGGAGTTAGATGACATGAGGTTTTAGATCAAAGTGGGTGGCATTGGTAGGTGGAAGTACTATGCAAGAAGGAGAGTTCGTCGCAACAAGTGCAAACAAACCCCTAAGAGATCTAGTATAATCCTCGTTTTCAGCTCTAGGCAGGTCATTCTCACCCTTAGGCTGCCTTACATTCTCAAGTTGGTATGAATTTTTGGCTATGTTATCTCCTATCTCAACAAGTGCTCTCTGCTTTCTCCTAAGAGTTCTTTCTAATTCAGGATCTAAAGGTATCAACTCTGAGTTCAGGGATCTCCAACCAAGCATATACCAAACAAACAACTGCTCAAATAAACTAACTAAACAAAAATAAAAATATTCAAAAGAAAGAAGAAAAACAAACAAAAGATAATGTAAAAGTAGAAACAAATTACTAACTAAAATAAACCAAAAAGAAATTGCAATTTTTTTTTGTTAGACAATAAAATAGAAACAAATAAAAATAAACAAAAATTGCAAGAAGAAAAATAAAATAAAAATCTACCTAAACTAGTAGAAAAATAAAATCAATTCAAACAAAAATCAATGTTCACAAATTAACAAATTCCCTAGCAACGGTGCCAAAAACTTGTTCTGAGTTTTAAAGTACTCGCAAGCATACGAATTGTATGCAATATAGTGTGTGTGCAAGTGCAAGGTCGAATCCACAGGTAATTAAGTTGTAAATATTAATTTCTATTTAAACTAATCCTATTTTTACCTAGTTCCGAATTTTTGGGATTTTAATATGTAAAATAAGAAACTAAATAAAAAATTGCTTAAAAACAATTGATAGAAAGCTCTAAGGTTTTCAGAATCCATCTCGCCAAATCAAACACCACATTCTTGTATTTTATTCATACAACCGACAAACAAATAAGCTTTATTCATTGTTCAAAGTTCTATAAAAATGCATATTAAACCATTCAATGAATCCAACCATTAGACAAATCATAATGAATACCCAATTGAAATCAAACCATCCACTATATCTGTTTCATAAACAAATCACAATAGATATCCTCTTTCAATTGAATGATTGGATGTATCCATCAGTTGAAACACATCGAATATCCAATTTTTCACAATTAATCATTGCAACATTCAATCAAAAGAAATAAATCAACTTGAACAATAATTTGATAAACATGGAATTGTATAAAATAAAATAACAAGAATGTGAGTGTAATCAATGGCGAGGTTTCATCTTCAACCTTAGTTGAAGATTTTAGCCTCTCATGACTAAAAACAACATGCTAACTTGATTTAACAATATAAAAAACATGAATATTGAAAGACTTACAAAAAGAAAAGTGCATAAAACAAACTCGGGCGTGCAAGAAGAAAAACCATGCAAGAGCCGCACAACCTGGTTTTGGGACAACAAGAAATACTGCATAGCTGCCGCTTCCCTCGTGTTCACTTCAAGAGAAAAGAACAAGAATAAATACTAATACGCTTGGGTTCTGCACCTCTTAAATCAAAAAGAAAAAGAAAAGAAAAAAGTGTGTGTATGTATCTTGGTTCAATGTTGCCGGCTGCCCAGCTCTGGAAAGAAATATATGCAAAGAACTGCAGCTACTTCTTCTTTTTTTTGGAAAGAATCATGTGTGTTATGTTCGGTGGGTGTCACCAGGTCACAAGTGTTAGTTTGTGATTGGCTGCATTCTGTTGGACAAAATCACTTTTATGTAATGATGCTTATTATAAAGGGATGTTGTTTTATTCAGAGCCTACACTTCAGTTTTGAGCTTCAAGAAGACTTTGTGCAAGATTCCAAACAGTATAGTTCAGTTCCCTTGCATCTGTCCAGACGATGTGGTTTTTTGTTTGGAAGATGTGGTTTTTTGTCCAGACGCTCATCTATCAAAGCATCATCTGTCTAGATGACGAGAAATTTCTGTCCAGACGTCCCTCTGTGTCCAGAAGCTTTGAACTGCTCTCGGTTGCATCCGTCTGAATGTCTTAGCAACACGTCCGGACGCATTTCAGTGTTCGACAAGATAAAAGATTTCTTTCCAAAACACAAATATGGGAAGACAGCTGCAACCGTCCGGACGACATGGCTATTCCGTCCGAACGCTATCCTTGATAAGGCAAGTCGTGCAAAATATGTTCAACCGTCTTAACTTCAGACTCCATGGTCTGAATGCTCAGGCATTAATATGGAAATTGCGTGCAGCTGAAGTGAAACCGTCTGGACGCTAAGGCAACACCTTCTAGACGAGGCTCTATTCAGGAAAGAATTTCAAGCGAATTTGGAAAGTCGATTGCACAGTTGTCCGTCCGGATACCCTCAGCTACCGTCCGGGCGCGCCTAGGAAAATCGCATCAGACGCGATTTAGGTTTTTGCAGCCTATAAATAGATGTCCCTAGGCATGTAATTTGTAAGAATTCAGTATTGGATTCTGTAGAGCTTAGAGAGTTTATTTTAGGAGTTGTTGTGCTGATCCGCTCACTCTTTAGCCGTTTCCGTTGTGTGCTATTGCTATGCTAAAACTGAAGTCTATCTTAGGGGTTGACCCTAAGGTAAAGGATTCCATTGAAGACCTCTTCAAGTAGGTGATTTGGTTGGGAGGCGTTCGTGTTGAGTTACACATCAGAGTTCAAGGTACGACCACTGCATAAGGGTATGTGAGTACTACTGCTTTGTAACTAGCTTTGTCTTCTGAATAGTGGATGTCCTAGGTTTGGCTTCCTCGGAGTGGTTTTTCTCTTAATTGAGTTTCCACTTCGTTAACAAAATTCTTGTGTCATTTAAATTCCGCTGTTATATTATTTTGTTAACACATTGTGAACACACACACTTTTAAAATAAAAGTCTTCTTTATTTTTCAATTGGTATCAGAGCTTGGTACACTCTAAAAAGATTAAATTCTTGAGTGTAATTTTGTTTGACTTCTATTTTTTATCATGTCTATCAATTTTGATTTGATGGAAAAAGGTGAACTCCAAAGGATGTGTGTAGAATTGTTTAAACAATTTGAAGATTTTAAAAAATCTAGCATTGATCACCTACAAAGACTTAAAAATTTTGAAGTTGAAAAAGATGTGTTTATTGAAAAAATTAAGTCTTTAGAAGATGATCTTATGAATTCAAAACTTCCTTTAGACAAACCTTTTAATTATGGCTTGCGTATTAAACCTATCATGTCTCATAATCATACTCAATCTACTTGTGGGGATAAAGGGGTTAGTTATAAAAACTTCAATTCTATCCCTACTTGTCATCACTGTGGCATTAGTGGTCATATCCGCCTTAATTACTTTCGGATTCGTTCTCAAAAACCTTGGGATAAATTGCATGTACCTAGGGAAGGTGAACAAGGTTTTGAGAACCAAGTCAAGAATTTAAGTGATCAGGTTAAACTCATTAGTGAAAAGCTAGGAAGCCTCACTCCTAATGAAAAGAAATTTGTCTTGACTAGTAATAAGAAGAAAACTTCCAAACAAATCTGGGTTAAGAAAGAGGACAACCTGTGTTTAGTTGCTCATACTGCCTTAAAAATTCTTGATACTTGTTTGTGGTATTTGGATAGTGGCTACTCTAAACACATGGCAGGTGATAAGACTCTAAAAGAAGTTCAGATAGGCAAAGGAGGAAGAATCACCTATGGAGATTGTTAGTATTTTTGGACTCATTCTGGACAAAATCACTTGTGTGTGTAAAGATGCTATAAACAGGGATTCCACTATTCAGAGCACTCTTGGAAGACTTTGCACTGCGTGAAAGATCGAAGATTTCGGTTCCCTGTTAGCCGTCCGGACGATCGAGCCATCCCGTCCGGACGCACATCTGACCACTGTTCCATCCATCCGGACGACGTGCCATACCGTCCGGACGCTAGTCAGACCAAGCATCATCTGTCCGGATGACGTGCACTTCCGTCCGGACCCTCCACTGTGTCTAGAAGTTTCTATCCAGCTTGAATCCGTCCGGACGTCTCAACAGCCCGTCCGGATGCCTCTCGGTACTCGACCAGTCTCAGATTCTTTCCAAGTTTCGATGAAGGAAAGATGGATCAATCGTTCGGACGATGTGATATCCCGTCCGGACTCCCGTCTCCTTAAGGCAAGAATCGCAATTCAAAAATCACCGTCCAAACGTCAATCAGCCTCGGTCCGGACGAGAGTGCAACTAATATGGAAATTGTCGATTCGACTTCAACTGTCCGGACGACCACCTCTCATAGTCCGAACGTGCGAATAGCAGATATGGAAATTGCGTGTTGAAGTTCAACCGTTCGGATGCTCATCCCCCATGGTCTGGACGCGCGAAGCCTTATAAGGAAATTACTTGCAGTGGACGTACGACCGTCCGGACGCGGATCTTAAACAGGATAGATTTCTCGGCAAAATTTTTGGAAAATCCTGTCGCGCAATTGTCCGTCCGGACGGCCATGACCACCGCCCGGACGGCGCCCAGCTATATTTTTCCTGACTCTCATTTGAGCCCCCAGCCTATAAATAGAGGCCCCTGGGCATTGAGAACTACAAGAATTCGGTATTGAATTCCACAACTGCTTAGAGACGTGATTTTTCCTCTGAAGCCATTTCAAGTGTGCTATTGCGGTGCTACATCTGAAGTCTATCTTAGGGGTTGGCCCTAAGGTAAATGATTCCATTGAAGACCCCTTCAGGTAGGAGACCTGGTTGGGAGGAGCTCGTGTTGGGTTACACGTTAGAGAGCAAGGTACGACCACTACATCAGGGGTATGTGAGTGTTACTACTTTGTATCTAGTCTTGTCTTCTGAATAGTGGATATGTGAGTGTTAAAATTAGAAGTCCATTTAATCTTTCAATTGGTATCAGAGCAGGCACACTCCGCTGAAAGGATTTATTTCCTAAGTGTGATCCTCATCTCTTGTGACTTCTATTTTTTTTATTATACATTTTATCCTGGATTTCTCTCAGTTATCTAAAGAAAATCATGATATTGAGCTCTCTAAAGTTTTTGCTAAAATAGATAAAATTGTTTCTCCAAAAGAGCTCAAAAAGGTGAAGCAAGAAAAAGAGTCTTTGATTGTTTAGTTATCTGAATCACATGCTTTGATTGACTCTTTGAGATCTGAGAATACCATGCTATTTAACATTATTGATACACTTGAGAATAAATTAAAAGAATCTGAGGATCTCTTGAAAAAATTCTCAAGGTATAATTTGAAAAGCATGCTTTGTATTCATTCAGATATTTCTAACAAGCCTGCTTCAATTGTTGATGATATGAGTACTTATACTTCACAACTTCTAATTCTGAAATAGGTTCTATTGATATTAAACATGTGATAGTAGATACAGCTTGTTTAGAAAATTCTTGCTTAACTAATCATGTGATGCCAAAATCCAAAGATACAGGTACACAAGCTCATCATAAGTTTGTCCCTACTTGTCATAATTGTGGGAAGATTGGTCATATTAGGCCAAATTGTTATTTGTTGAAATCCCACAAGCCTTGGATTAAGCAGGATGCTCTGAGGAAAAGTGAAGTTAAAGATTCTTCCTCAGCAAAATATGTCCCTCCGCATAGGATACATATAAAAGGTAAGGGCAATGTTATTTGTAAGAATGCTAACTATAATTCTCCAGAGAATGTCAAGAAGCATTCAAGCAAAAGAAGCTTGCCCACCTACCATCACTGCAGCATCACCGGTTACATCTGACTCAAGTGTCCACAGCTCCAGGCTCAAAAGCCAAAGAAGCTGCCAACAAGAGCTACATCAGGCACTCTACCTCCTACGGCACTTCAGGCTTCATGGCATCAGCAGCAGTTTGTTCCTGCCTATCAGAGTGGCAAATCAAAGAAGAACAAACCAAGGCGCTACAAGAGGAAGCCGCAGAAGCCCACTAGCAACCATGGCTGTGAAGGGTTGCTGAGCCTGATGTAATATATGCTAAGGAGTATGGCCAATATGGACATGACCGACAAACCATCTCCACGGGTTAAGCAGGTATGGGTCAAGAAGGATGAGACTATTCACCCCATGAGGGGGAATGAACGCACCTAGCAGGAGAAGGTGTCCAAGCCTAGGATTCGGTTCCTAATCCTAAGGCATCAGGTTTGATTGCTTGCACTTTTACTTGTTATATTTGTGTGCTTACTATGCAATCGAGGAACCAGTTTGTTGTGCCCCCTATTCTCTTGAGAGAGCATTGCAGGTACTTATTGGGGAAGACAGAAAAAGTAGGTCGAGCGACTGTTTTTCTGTATTGGCATCATCAGGTTTGATCTTGCAAATATGATGTCTTTTCCATATTGCATTTTTTTAAGTTAAAAAAAATTGGGGAGAATTTGCAGGATATTTTTTTCTCTTGGCTTATCAGATAATTGCATGTATTTTCTCCTGATATCTCAATTCTTTGGGTATTAATTTACTTTGCTTAGATATAATTGAGAGTTTGTGACTATAATTTGCCAAGTGTTTTCCTGTATATGCAAAATTTGGATAGCTTCTTTTCTCATGCGATGAAAAATGTGCACTATCCACGGCTCCCCTATAAGGTACATATTTCCTTCTCTGACTTTTTGTTTCTAGAAATTCTGGATAAGAGAAGAAGTTTTTGATAAGATGATTAAATTGACCACCTGCTAGTTGAACCTAGCACCTATAAACTCTGGCATTCCCTTTAGTTTACAGCACCGTAACAAAGAAGCAGTTAATCATATGATTTATGTGCTTAAAAGTGTATATTCACTGCTTATGTGCTACATTTGCTTTATGCCTTGCCCTCTACATGCAAGTAAAGCATTTACGTTGTCCTTCATGGTACAAGTAAATCATTTAGGTGCTGCATCTCAGGGGGAGTGTATCAGATGAGGGTGGCTAGGCCCTAGTAAGTTATAAGGTTTGCTTTTGGCTTATCTACCATTTATTTTCTCTCTTGTCTAGAAAATCTGGTTACTCTTTGTCATGTCATCGAATTGCATGAGTTGAGTTGGCTGGTTGAATTTTGCATGTTTAGGAAGTTATTTGTGCTAATTGATTTCTCAACTCTCTTTTATATCTTTGTTTAGTCTTGAGATGTTCTATGAGTGTGTTATCAGTGGTTTATACATGCGTGTTCTAAAACTGACCTGGAAAAATTTGATTTCTGTGAATTTTCCTCAGTTTTCTAATGTTTCAGTGTGGAGTGTCCGGACGGTCTCTATTGAAGTCCGGACGGATAAGTGGTCTAGATGGTACTCTCTTGGAGTCCGGACAGGACCTGCTTGCGTCCGGAGGCGTGCCGCAACCACCGGGCGGACGATTAGTAAAACCGTCCGAACGCACGCGACCTGTCTGCTTTTTTCCAATGCAGCGCGCGTCCGGACGACGTTAATGCACCGTCTGGACGGGGACCCCACAGAGGCTATATATACCCCAGATTGCCGCATTCTCTCCCATACCCCACATAATCTCCTCATTGGCATTTTGTGAGTGATTGTTTTTGGTGTTTTTGAAGTGATCTCATCCCTACTTGTCTTTTTGTGCATTCTCACCCCATTCCAGGTATTTTTCTAGTCTCTTTCTTTTTCAGTTTATTTATTTTAAACTGCTAGAGATTTAATTTTGGAATGAGGTTGAAATTATGTGATGCATATCTGCTATATTGGGATTATTTGTGATGATGTTTTTAGGACTAAAATTGTGATACATTCTGCCTATATTTTTTGCAAAAGTCCTTTTTACTGCTGTTATTCTGCCCAATGTATTCCATGATCTAACAAGACTATTTTTGGATTTTTGCTGCAAATCTTGTTGGCTTCTTGTGCAGAATCATGTCTGCAGGTAGTCCCCAGCGCAGGGTCCGCCAAAGGACTATGGAAGATAGAGCTACACTCTAGGCCAAGACTATGGACCGCACAGTCATTGCTGAGCGAAATGTCATCCGGTCTGATATCATGGTGCCACCTCTGGATAGCATCCATACCATTATCCAGACGTACAATTGGGGATATCTACATAGCTGTGCTTGTGTTGTGTACACCAGACTGGTAAAACTTTTCTACGCCAACCTAGAAGTGGTGCAGAACGATGATAGTGGATTGGTGCTTCAGTCCACCATTGCAGGCCATATCATCACTGTTGATCCTTAGATCATCAATCACATCATCCGAGTCCCAGTGCTCGAGATTTCTGCCAGCCCATACAATAGGTGGTGCTTCCTCCTTTCCTGGATGATCTCAGGGAATTCTTCCATGCTATTCCCCAAGACGAGGAGCGTTCTACCTCCATCAGGATTTGTGCCTTATCCACCAACCTGCGGGTAGAGCAAAACCAGCTAGACCTTCAGGAGTGCCTGAAGTTTCATCATCCTAGCAGTAGTGATGATGAGGATGATGCAGATGGGACTGTTCCCCTGCCTGATGATGTTTGATTCCCTCTTGTTTTGTTTTGTTGTCTTTTTGTTTAAGACTTTTGACTTATGTTAAACTTTTTGACTTATATTACTCTGTTTCCCGGGTCCTTCTGAGACCATTAGGGGGAGTAATTTTTATTACACTTGGTTTTTGTTACTCTGTTTTACCCTTTGTCCCTTTGTGACAAAAAGGGGGAGTAATTTTTGTGTTTGGTCCGGGAATGTATTTCCAAACTGGTCAAGTGATTTTTGTCCCAGAATGGCCAAAGGGCAAGTTTGTTAGTATTTTTGGCCTCATTCTGGACAAAAGCACTTGTGTGTGTAAAGATGCTGTAAACAGGGATTCCACTTTTCAGAGCACTCTTAAAAGACTTTGCACTGCGTGAAAGATCAAAGATTTCGGTTCCCTGTCAGCCGTCTGGACGATCGAGCCATCCCGTCCGGACGCACATCTGACTACTATTCCATCCGTCCTGACGAAGTGCCATACCGTCCGGACGCTAGTCAGACCAAGCATCATCCGTCTGGACGACGTGCACTTCCATCCGGACGACGTGCACTCTCGTCTGGACCCTCCACCGTGTTGAGAAGTTTCTATCCAGCCTGCATCCGTCCAGACGTCTCAGCAGCCCGCCCGAACGCCTCTTGATACTCGACCAGTCTCAGATTCTTTCCAAGTTTCAATAAAGGAAAGATCGATCAATCGTCCGGACGATTTGGTATCCAGTCCGGACGCGCGTCTCCTTAAGGCAAAAATCACAATTCAAATATCACCGTTCGGACGTCAATCAGCCTCGGTCCGACGTACGTGCAACTTATATGGAAATTGTCGATTCAACTTCAACCGTCCGGACGACTACCTCTCATGGTCCGAACGCGCGCATAGCAGATATGGAAATTACATGTTGAAGTTCAGCCGTCCGGACGCTCATCCCCCTTGGTCCGGACGCGCGAACCCTTATAAGGAAATTACTTACAGCGGACGTGCGACCGTCCGGACGATGTGCCATCCCGTCCGGACGCGGCTCTTAAACAGGAAAGATTGCTCAGCAAATTTTTGGAAAATCCTGTCGCACAGTTGTCCGTCCGAACGGCCATGACCACCGTCCGGACGGCGCCCAGCTATATTTTTCCTGACGCTCATTTGAGCCCCCAGCCTTATAAATAGAGGCCCTTGGGCATTAAGAACTGCAAGAATTCAGTATTGAATTCCACAACTGCTCAGAGACGTGATTTTTCCTCTGAAGCCATTTCAAGTGTGCTGTTGCAGTGCTACATCTGAAGTCTATCTTAGGGGTTGGCCCTAAGGTAAAGGATTCCATTAAAGACCCCTTCAGGTAGGAGACCTGGTTGGGAGGCGCCCGTGTTGGGTTACATGTTAAAGAGCAAGGTACGACCACTGCATCAGGGGTATGTGAGTGTTTCTACTTTGTATCTAGTCTTGTCTTCTGAATAGTGGATATCCTGGGTTTGGCTGCCCCGGAGTGGTTTTTTTCTTAATTGAGTTTCCACTTCGTCAACAAAATATTTGTCTCATTTAATTCCGCATTTAATATTTTGTTGCACACTGTTCACACACACTTGTTAAAATTATAAGTCCATTTAATTTTTCAGAGATGGAAGTCAATCCAAGGTAATTGGAAAAGGGATCATCGACATTCTAGGACTTGGAGCATCTCAGGAAGCCTTGTATGTGGAAGGACTCAAGGCAAATCTTCTCAGCATCAGCCAACTCTGTGACAATGATTTGGTGGTTCAATTCTCCAAAAAGGAGTGTAATATCTTTGAACGTTGTGGCAA
The DNA here is from genome assembly GCA_028654335.1 of Alnus rubra. NCBI lineage: Eukaryota > Viridiplantae > Streptophyta > Magnoliopsida > Fagales > Betulaceae > Alnus > Alnus rubra. The sequence continues at coordinate 385,181 of JAJPGS010000712.1, read as the reverse complement.
GTGGCTAATGGGAGGAGAAAGGACTGCTGACAATTGCTATGGCCTCCCTAGTCTCACTTGAGATCCTTAGATTATCTGCAATAAGGCGACCGTAGATGACAGTGAATTATGGCATCAAAGGTTGGGGCACTTGAATTTCACAGATATGCTGAAGATAGCTAGCAAAGAAATTGTTACAGATCTTCCTAAAATGGAGAAAACTAGGAAAGGAGTCTATGGTCCATGACAACTTGGGAAGCAAACTTGAGCGGCTCATAAGAAGACTTCAAGTATTCTCACTTCCAAAAATTTAGAACTGCTGCATATGGATCTCATGGGTCCCACTAGGACTGCTAGTCTAGGTGGAAGGAAGTATATATTGGTAGTGGTAGATGACTTTTCTCTATACACATGGGCTATTCTTCTCCGGGAAAAGTTTGTTGCTTTTGATGCAGCTCAGCAGTTATTCAAGAAAATTCAAATTGAGCAAAACAGCCACATAATGAGAATCTGCAATGATCATGGAAGAGAATTTGAGAATGCCAAGTTTGAAGAGTTCTGCCTTTCATATGGGATCCAGCAGGAAATTTTCATCCCCCATCACTCCTCAATAGAATGGGGCTGTAGAAAGGAAGAATAGGGTGATTCAAGAGAAGGCTCGTGTAATGATCCACTCACAAAATCTTGCTCAACATTTTTGGGGAGAAGCTGTCAATACTAAAAAATTGAAATGACTTCTAAAATAAAGTAAGTGTGTGTGTGCTCAAAGTGTTAACAAAATAACAATGCGGAATTTAAAAGACACAAGAATTTTTATTAACGAAGTGGAAACTCAATATGAGAAAAAACACTCCGGGGCAGCCAAACCCAGGATATCCATATTCAGAAGACAAGACTAGTTACAAAGAAGTAGCACTCACATACCCCTGATGCAGTGGTCGTACCTTGAACTCTGACGTGTAACCCAACACGAACGCCTCCCAACTAGGTCTCCTACCTGAAGGGGTCTTCAATGGAATCCTTTACCTTAGGGCCAACCCCTAAGATAGACTTCAGATCAATGCAGCAACAGCACACACATCAACGGCTTAAGAGAGATAACTCAGCTCAATAATCTCACAATATAACTTTCTAAGCACAAAGGGAATTCAATACCAAATTCTTGCCGTTCTCAAACCTAGGGACCTCTATTTATAGGCTAAGGGTTCAAATGAGCGTCTGGCTTGATAAAACATGGCGTCGTCCGGACGGTGGTCATAGGGCGTCCGGACAGACAACTGTGCGATCGGCTTTCCTAAAATTTTGATGAAATTCTTTCCTATTTTGAGCCGCGTCCAGACGGTGATGCTCTGTCGTCCGGACGGTCGCACTTCCACTGCAAGTAATTTCCATACCAAGGCTTCGTGCGTCCAGACCAAGCGGATGGTCATTTGGACGGTTGATCTGATGCACGCAATTTCCATATCTGATGCACTCGCGTCCGGACCATGAGGACTGTCATCTGGAGGTCTGGATTTGAATTACGATACTTGCCTTATGGATGAACTCGTCCGGATGGGAATCCACGTAGTCCGGACAGTTGTAGCATTCTTCCCATAACTATGTTTTCGAACGAAATCCTAAAGCTTGTCGAACACTGAGAGTCGTCCTGACGTGCTGCTGAAACGTCCGAACGGATGCAAGCAGGAACAGTTCGAAGCTTCTCGACATAGAGGAAGGTCCAAACGGAAAGTTCTCATCGTCCGGACGGCTGACAGGGAACCGAATTTTCTGACTTGCAAACTGTTCAGAATCTTTTGGAAGCACTTTTGAATAGCGGAATCCCTATTAAAAACCATCTTTACAAAGAAGTGATTTTATCCAACAGAATGTGGCCAATTACAAACTAACAAATACTGCTTGCCATATCATCAATAGAGTCTACCTAAGGCCTGAAACAAACAAGACTCCCTATGAGATTTGGTGAGGAAAGAAGCCCACAGTTAAGTACTTCAGAACTTTTGGAAGTAAATGCAATATTCTTCGAGATAGGGAAAATCTTGAGAAATTTGATCCCAAAAGTGATGAGGGTGTATTCTTGGGGTACTCCACGAACAGTTGTGCATACAGGGTCTTTAATAAAAGAACAGAAACTGTGATGGAGTCAATCAATGTGATCATTGATGATGAAAAAATTGAGGCATCTAGCAAGGGGGAGGAAATTCAGCCTATTCCTACAGAGATGCCTATTCCTCCATCTAACATGATCAAGCCTTCTACTTCACCTCAAGAAACCCCAGGTATGTCTCCAGCTGCTAAATCTCTTCCTCTTCCTACAACTTCTGATACTACTGCCAGTGCTTCTGAAGATGAGGATATTCCCACAAATCCTTCTAAGCGGTCATGGGTAAAGCATAATCATCCCCCTTAGCAGCTCATTGGGACTCTTGAAGAAGGGAGTCGGCTAAGAAACAGAGTGATCCAGCCCTCGAGTGAAGTAGCTAATCAAGTATCCTACAGTTGTTACCTTGCACAGACAAAGCCCAAGAAAGTTGACGAAGCCCTACAAGATGAAAGTTGGGTCTCTGCAATACATGATGAGTTACATCAGTTTTCCAGAAACGATGTATGGACTCTGGTTCCTAGACCTGCTGATCATAACATCATTGGCACCAAATGGATTTTCAAGACCAAACCAAAATAAGGCATGCCTTGTTGCTCAAGGGTAGACACAGATTGAGGGGATAGACTTTGATGAAACCTTTGCTCCGGTTGCTAGGTTAGAAATCCATCAGAATTCTTCTCTCCATCACTTGCTATCTTGGATTCAAGCTTTATCAGATGGATGTAAAGAGTGCCATTTGGAACGGCGTTCTTCAGGAAGAAGTTTATGTAGAACAGCCAAAAGGATTTCAAGATCCTCATCTTCCCCATCATGTCTACAAGCTAAAGAAAGCTTTATATGGTCTTAAGCAGGCTCCTCGAGGGTGGTATGATCGTCAAACCACATATCTTTTAGCTAAGGGGTTTACAAGGGGACAGGCTGATCGGACCTTGTTCATCAAAAATCAAGGTACAAACAAGCTCATTGCTCAAATCTATGTTGATGATATCATATTTAGAGCTACTCTAGATTCCCTAGCCCATGAATTTTCTGAAGAGATGAAGTAGGAATTCAAGATAAGCATGATTGGTGAGTTGAACTACTTTCTGGGTCTTCAAGTCAAACAAACTTCTGAAGGCATCTTCATTCTCAATCCAAGTATGCTAAGGATCTGGTTAAACATTTCAACCTATATTGGAAGAGTCAAGCCCATACTCCCATGAGCACTAGTGTCAAGACAAGTACTGATCTTATAGGGAAACCAATTGATCTTACTCTCTACAGAAGTATGATAGGGAGTCTTCTCTACCTCATAGCCTGTCGACCAGATATCGCCTTCAGTGTGAGAGTTTGTGCTTGTTTTTAGGTAAATCCTAAAGAATCTCACCTCACTGCAATCAAGCGTATCATCAGGTACTCTTCTCTATGGCATCTAGTATTCCAGGGAAACAAATCTTCTTGTTATGGGTTACTCTAATGCATACTAGGCTGGCAATGCTGACGATAGAAAGAGCACCTCAGGAGGATGCTTCTTTGTGGGAAATAATCTTGTGGCTTGGACGAGTAGGAAACAATCTTCGATTTCCCTCTCCACTGCTGAGGCTAAGTATATTGTTGCGGGAAGCTGTTGTACCCAATTACTCTGGATGAAGAAGCTACTATGTGATTATGGATTCACTTAGGATACCATGATTATCAATTATGATCATACTAGTGCCATAAATATTTCCATGAATCCTGTTCAGCACTCTCGAACCAAGCACATTGACATCAGACATCACTTCTTACGTGATCTTGTGGAATCCCAGGTAGTATCTCTGTCCTTTATTCCCACTGATAACCAATTGGCTGACATTCTTAGCAAACCTCTGGATGGTAGAAGGATTGAGTCTCTTCGAAAAGCCATTGGTGTTTGTGACATGTCCTAGACATGTTTTTCCATGCTAGGATTAAACTTCTTTGCATTTCTTAAGTCTTGTCCCTTGAAAGCATGATGTTTTAATAATAATTAAAAAAAAATTGGGGAATTTGGTACCAAGGTTCTTCTTTTTAAAGTTTGTAAGCTATCTCATGTCTCTTATTCTGTTTTATTGGCTCATTATGCTTTGATGAATTATGCTTACACGTGGTTGAGATCATAAGTCTGACATTTGCAAAGTTTTCTTGGTCACTTTTTATGCTTGATAGTTGCTTTTCTCATGTGATGATTTTGTGCACTATCCAAGGCTCCCCTAAGGTACATCTTTTTTTTCTCAGACTTCTTGTTCCTAGAAATTATGAAAAGAGAGATTTTTTTGTTAAGATGGTCAAATTGACCAACATGCTAGTTGAACCTAAAGCCTAAAAATTCTAGCATTCTCTCTAGGCTGTAGTACCAAGAAGAAACAAGCAGTTATACTTCTGAGTTCTCTGTTATATGCATAAATTCACTTCTTATGTGTTCTCTTGTGGCATGGAGCAAGTAAAATAATTAGGTACTACATCTTACGGGGAGTGTATCAGATGAGGGTTGATAGACCCTAGTAAAATAAGGTTTGACTTTTGACTGATCTATCATTAAATTTTCTCTCTTGTCTAGAAAATTCAGTTGCTTTAAGTCCTATTAGTGAACCTCGAAACCTTATTGGAAAAGCCTTCACATACACACATTACATGAGTTGAGCATGCTATTTTAAATATTCTGTCTACAAGGAAATTTTTGCTATTTCATTTCTTGTCTCTCAACTCTATGTTATACTCCACCAACAATTGTGCACTTCCGCTGCAAGTAATTTTCATACTAAGGCTTCGTGAGTCCGAACCAACGGGATTGTGATCCAGACGATTGATCTGATACATGCAATTTTCATATCTGATGCTCGCTCGTCCGAACCATGAGGACAGTCGTCCGGAAGCCTGGATTTGAATGCGATACTTGCTTTACGGATGAGCGCTTCAGGACGGGAATCCACGTCGTCCGGACGATTGCAGCAATCTTCCCATAACTGTGTTTTTGAATGAAATCCTAAAGCTTGTCAAACACTGAGAGTCGTCCTAACGTGCTGCTGAAACGTCCGAACGGATGCAAGCAGGAATAGTTCGAAGCTTCTCAACACAGATGAAGGTCCGGACAGAAAGTTCTCATCATCCGGACGACTGGCAGGGAACCGAATTTTCTGACTTGTAAATTGTTCAAAATCTTTTGGAAGCACTTTTGAATAGCGGAATCCCTATTAAAAACCATCTTTACAAAGAAGTGATTTTGTCCAACAGAATGTGGCCAATTACAAACTAACAAATACTGCTTGCCATATCATCAACAGAGACTACCTAAGGCCTGAAACAAACAAGACTCCCTATGAGATTTGGTGAAGAAAGAAGCCCACAGTTAAGTACTTCAGAACTTTTGGAAGAAAATGCTATATTCTTCGAGATAGGGAAAATCTTGAGAAATTTGATCCCAAAAGTAATGAGGGTGTATTCTTGGGGTACTCCACCAACAGTTGTGCATACAGGGTCTTTAATAAAAGAACAGAAACTGTGATGGAGTCAATCAATGTGATCATTGATGATGAAAAAATTGAGGCATCTAGCAAGGGGGAGGAAATTCAGCCTATTCCTACAGAGATGCCTATTCCTCCATCTAACATGATCAAGCCTTCTACTTCACCTCAAGAAACCCCAGGTATGTCTCCAGCTGCTGAATCTCTTCCTCTTCCTACAACTTCTGATACTACTGCCAGTGCTTCTGAAGATGAGGATATCCCACAAATCCTTCTAAGCGGTCATGGGTAAAGCATAATCATCCCCCTCAGCAGCTCATTGGGACTCTTGAAGAAGGACGTCTGCTAAGAAACAGAGTGATCCAGCCCTCGAGTACAGTAGCTAATCAAGTATCCTACATGTAGCGCCCCAAATTTTAAGTAATTAAATAAAATGTCTTAAATTAGAATTTAAGACCGAATAAAATAGACAAGTCTAGAATTGACGTTCAATTCTAGAGGCTCGACACTCGAACGGCTTAATATTGTTGGAAACAATATTCACATCGGTCAGTTAATAAAATACGTGGCTTTAAGCACGATATATTAATCTCCGAGGAATAATGAGGAATATATAAATATTTATGAAAATAAATATTCCTTGGTCTTATTATTTATAAACTGTAATTTTATAAATGAAGGATAATATTATTATACTCTAATAATATTATGGGACTAATTAATGGACAGATTGAATTAATCAGTGAATTAATTGATGCGATAATATTATCAAATAATATCAATGTGTAATATTTACTGTATGTAATATATATATATATATATATATATATGTTTGCAATGTATATATTGATGGTGTTATAATATTATTGAGATAATAATATTACCGATGAAACGAACTAGACACAAAACGGACTTAGATTGTAATTTTAATGAATTATACATAATGGTAAAGACTAATGTAAAAATATCTAAAGAGATTTTTAATAAGAGATATTTTATAAAAACTTAGCTATTAAGTTATGTTAAAAAAATATCGAGTGATATTTTACTAAGATAATGATTACAAGACTTAATCATTAAGAAAAAATAATATCTCCTCTCCTATTTAATATATAACCCGATATACTCATTTTCTTCTTTTTCTCTTTTCTTCTATTCTTCTTTCTTCCTTCATTTTCTCTTCTTTGTTCTTCCTTCTTCTTACCCGAAACAGAGACAGCGAGAGGGAGAGAGTGAGACTGAGATGAGAGATTGAGTGAGAGGGAGATGCGAGAGATTAGAGAGATGAGACCGAGAGACCGAGAGAGGATCCGGTGGATCGGGAGAAAGGGAGAGATGCCGAGAGGGAGCTGAGACCAGTAGCTCGGACCGGTGGACCCGTGAGTCCAGGGAGCTCCGATCCTCCATGATTGGTGGCTGGGTGACGCCGGCGAGACCAGGAAATCCGGCGATGGAGGAGTTCCGATGCACCCGTGGGCTAAAACCCAGTCGCAGCCCGCAACCCGCGACCCAAACCCGACGGATCCGGGAGAATCCGAGTGACCCGATCCTTCCGGAGGTATGATCCTCCATGTCCGGCGGTTCCAACGGCGATTTCTGGCGAGCTAGGCGACTTTCCGGCCGATCCACGAAGCCCGAAGCCTCTGACCCGAAAACCCGACCCGTGACCCGTCAGACCCGAGAGGAAGATCCGGTTCTTCCTTTGTGTTTTCCGGCGGCTTTTCCGGCGGTTCCAGTGGCTTTCTCCGGTGGATTTGCTATGAGAAATCCTTGGGGTAATTTCTAACAACCTATGATGATTAATTTTAAGGATTGGTTGGATTATTGTGAAATTAGGGTTTATGATTTTGGGGCTTTTTCAATTGATTGGTGATTTTCTGTTTTGGGGTGTTGATGGCCGAATGGTTTTAGATTGTGTTCTCTGTGGGTGCTGTTTTGATGAGTATATGTGTGTAGGTGATTTTGGATGAATCCCCTGTTTTGATTTAAGGTTTATGCAGGTGTGTTGTTTCGATCAGTAGCTTGGTTTGTAGTGTTTTTGTGTTGAGGGTTATGCACTGATTTGGAGATTCCATTGATTGTGTGACGATTTTAGGCGTGTAAGTATTTATTTGGTTGAGACACACTTGAAGGGATATTAATTCCATTAGTTGTTGGATGTATGTATGTTTTATGTGGTCTGTAGGGAGTGGCCGACTGAAATGTATATATTTGTGGATATTGTACTATTTGATCAGTACACAATGTCGATGATTTGAGGAATCATTGTAGTTTTGAGTCCCTGATTGTTGTTGGATCGGCTGAGCCGTGATTATAGGTTAATGTTCAGTTGGATATTTTGGCTAAACCATGCTTTATTATGTGATTCTTTGATTAGGTTTGTGCCCATTGTTGATGGGTAATTAGATTGGAGGTTTTATTGATTATATGTTGACAGTAGGTTATCAATGATTTTGAAATGGTGAGATGGGTTTTAATTAGATTATGCGTTGCTTTGGTTAAATGGTTTTTGGATTTGTTGATTTAAGTGTGTGATTCTTTATAGCCAGTTTTGGGATATTCTGGAATTAAGGTTGTTTTCAAGGGTGGTAAAATATCATTCCCTAGTTTGATGGTGGAAGACTGAGTAGCTTTGAAAGGGTTGATTTACCGTGGGTTGGTAAATTCTGGTTATTGACTTTTGAGTGTGTAATTCCTACAATTATTGTAATCTTGGCCTACAAGATGTGGGGAGTTTTATTATCCTTTTTAGATTGGTTTTATGGAAAATGATTAAATATTATTTTGATAAGTGAGGCCATGTATTTTGTTTTAGGAATCATTGATTGGTCTATGTTCTAAAATTAGCTATGCGGTTTTATGGTGATTTCTTTAACAGGTATTGTTATTGAGTTATATGGTTTAAATATGAAAACATGTTCATATGTTAAGTTCTCCTTATAATTATGTTCAAACATATTTTATGTTGGTTGTGTGTTATGATTGAAAGCTTTTGAAGTTAACAAAGTCATATCAATATCTTGCTAAAAATATGCATAGGTTTCTTTATGACTAATTGATCTTTGCTTTAGAAATGAAGTTTGGTATTTTGGTTGTGTTCCTTTTTATGATAGGAATATAAATTATAGTATTAATGTTTAAAAATTAACATGTTGAATTCCAGTCATAACGATTGCTTCTATGTATGTATGTATGGGGCTTTGGAGTTCATGTTTAGGCATGAGTTCCTAGAGGTAATAATATTGACCCCGTATGCACATGTATATGTATTTGTTGCAGATGATGAACCGAGACTGCATAAAAGGGCTGTAAGTATAAATTACTTACTGAGGGTAGTACTGGATTTCAATAGTGTTGTGTTTATGTTTTATTTTAATTGGATGCGCATGACTGATTATTGCATACTGTTAATAATCAACCTATTAATATTGGGCGCGACGTCTCCCAAAGGTTCAGGATGGTAAATGTGCCTGAAACCAGAAACCATAATAATCATATTGATTGGGACGGCTTTCAAAGTACTAGAGGAGGGAGGTCTCCGATAGTGCGAAAATAAGTTAATTAAAATGTAATGTAGAGGGGACGGCCTCGAGAAAGACGTTGACCGGGGGGACGGCCCTTATAAGAGAGGAGTGCAATGACTATATTAAACTGTTAAACTTTGCATGAAAACTATCACTACATCATTATGTCATATATGTTCCTTAAATAACGCATAAATCATGATGTTGTTGAATGACAGTTAGCTCACTTATGGAACTATGGGATTGTGGCGGTAACCACCTTCTCATAGATCTTTGCGCAGGTTCTGAAGATTATGGATTGGATTAACTGCTAGCTTAAGAGATTTAAAGCTGTGTAGTTAGGATTTTAGTACTTTGTACTCATAGATGTTTGTACCATTTGCCTGTAACATGTTTAGACATTTACTTGTAATTAAGAAGTTCCATATATGCTTTAGTGTCATATGTGACACATGTTTCTTTGTAAATGGTGTAAAGACTTTTAATGTATTTTCTAGAAGATGTCAGTTAAAGCTCTGAATGTATTGTAAGGAAATTGTCCCTGATGTTTGAAAAAAAAAGATATTCGTATTTTCCGCTGCCAGATTTATCATCTCTGAATGGTTAATGACACGTAATTATCCAGATATAATTACTTACGTTTTTTGTAAAAAGCGGGTCGTTACACTACAGCTGTTACCTTGCACAGACAAAGCCCAAGAAAGTTGATGAAGCCCTACAAGATGAAAGTTGGGTCTCTGCAATGCATGATGAGTTACATCAGTTTACCAGAAACGATGTATGGACTCTAGTTCCCAGACCTGCTGATCATAACATCATTGGCACCAAGTGGATTTTCAAGAACAAACCAGATGAGCATGGTACAGTGGTCAGGAATAAGGCACGCCTTGTTGCTCAGGGGTAGACACAGATTGAGGGGATAGAATTTGATGAAACCTTTCCTTCGGTTGCTAGGTTAGAAATCCATCAGAATTCTTCTCTCCATCACTTGCCATCTTGGATTCAAGTTTTATCAGATGGATGTAAAAAGTGCCTTTCGGAACGGTATTCTTCAGGAAGAAGTTTATGTAGAGCAGCCAAAAGGATTTCAAGATCCTCATCATCCCCATCATGTCTACATGCTAAAGAAAGCTCTATATGGTCTTAAGCAGGCTCCTCGAGCGTTGTATGATCGTCTAACCACATATCTTTTAGCTAAGGGGTTTACAAGGGGACAGGCTGATCGGACCTTGTTCATCAAAAATCAAGGTACACACAAGCTCATTGCTCAAATCTATGTTGATGATATCATATTTAGAGCTACTCTAGATTCCCTAGCCCATGAATTTTCTGAAGAGATGAAGTAGGAATTCGAGATGAGCATGATTGGTGAGTTGAACTGCTTTCTGGGTCTTCAAGTCAAACAAACTTCTGAAGGGATCTTCATTTCTCAATCCAAGTATGAAAAGGATCTGGTTAAACGTTTCAACCAAGATGGGAAGAGTCAAGCCCATACTCCCATGAGCACTAGTGTTAAGATAAGTACTGATCTTATAGGGAAACCAATTGATCTTACTCTCTACAGAAGTATGATAGGGAGTCTTCTCTACCTCACAGCCTGTCGACCAGATATCGCCTTCAGTGTGGGAGTTTGTGCTCGTTTTCAAGCAAATCCTAAAGAATCTCACCTCACTGCAATCAAGCGTATCATCAGGTACTCTTCTCTATGGCATCTAGTATTCCAGGGAAACAAATCTTCTTGTTGCAGGTTACTCTAATGCATACTGGGCTATCAAAGCTGACGATAAAAAGAGCACCTCAGGAGGATGCTTCTATGTTGGAAATAATCTTGTGGCTTGGACGAGTACGAAACAATTTCGATTTCCCTCTCCACTGATGAGGCTGAGTATATTGCTACGGGAAGCTGTTGTACCCAATTTCTCTGGATGAAGAAACTACTATGTGATTATGGATTCACTTAGGATACCATGATTATCAATTATGATCATACTAGTGCCATAAATATTTCCATGAATCCTGTTCAGCACTCTCGAACCAAGCACATTGACATCAGAGATCACTTCTTACGTGATCTTGTGGAATCCCAGGTAGTATCTCTGTCCTTTATTCCCACTGATAACCAATTGGCTGACATTCTTACTAAACCTCTGGATGTTAGAAGGATTGAGTCTCTTCGAAAAGTCATTGGTGTTTGATACATGTCCTAGACATGTTTTTCCATGCTAGGATTAAACTTCTTTGCGTTTCTTAAGTCTTGTCCCTTGAAAGCATGATGTTTTAATAATAATTAAAAAAAAAATTGGGGAATTTAGTAGCAGGATTGTTCTTTTTAAAGTTTGTCAGCTATCTCATGTCTCTTATTCTGTTTTATTGGTTCATTATGCTTACATGTGGTTGAGATCATAAGTCTGACATTTGCAAAGTTTTCCTACTCACCTTTTATGCTTTATAGTTGCTTTTCTCATGTGATGATTTTGTGCACTATCCAAGGCTCCCCTAAGGTACATCCTTTTTTTCTCAGACTTTTTGTTCCTAGAAATTCTGAAAAGAGAGTTTTTTTTGTTAAGATGGTCAAATTGACCAACATGCTAGTTGAACCTAAAGCCTAAAAATTCTAGCATTCTCTCTAGGTTGCAGCACCAAGAAAAAACAAGCAGTTATACTTCTGAGTTCTCTGTTATGTGCATAAATTCACTGCTTCTGTGTTCTCTTATCCTTCATGGTGCAAGTAAAATAATTAGGTGCTACATCTAAGGGGGAGTGTATCAGATGAGGGTTGATAGGCCCTAGTAAAATAAGGTTTGACTTTTGACTGATCTATCATTGATTTTCTCTCTTGTCTAGAAAATTCAGTTGCTTTAAGTCATATCAGTGAACTTCAAAAACATTGTTAGTATTTTGGCCTCATTCTATGTTTGGACAAAATAACTTATGTGTGTAAAGATGCTGTAAACAGGGATTTCACTATTCAGAGCACTCTCAGAACACTTTGCATTGCGAAGATTTTGGTTCCCTGTCAGCCGTCCGGACGCCCATCTGACCACTGTTCCATCCGTCCAGACGACGTGCCATACCTTCCGAACGCCAGTCAAACCAAGCACCATCCATCCGGACGACGTGCACTTCCGTCTAGACCGTCCACTGTGTCGAGAAGGTTCTATCCATCTTGCATCCATCCGGACATCTCAGTAGCACGTCCGGACGCCTATCGGTAATCGACCAGTCTCAGATTCTTTCCAAGTTCCGATAAAGGAAAGATCGTTCGACCGTCCGGACGATGTGGTATCCCGTCCGGACACGCGTCTCCTTAAGGTAAGAATCGCAATTCAAATATCACCGTCCAGACGTGTGTCAGCCTTGGTCCGGACGCGCGTGAAACTAATATAGAAATTGCCGATTCGACTTCAACCGTCCGGACGACTACCTCTCATGGTCCGGACGCGCGCATAGCAGATATGGAAATTGCGTGTTGAAGTTTAGCCGTCCAGACGCTCATCCCCCGTGGTCCGGACGCGCGAAGCCTTATAAGGAAATTACTTGTAGCGGACGTGCGACCGTCCGGACGATGTGCAATCCCGTCCGGACGCAGATCTTAAACAGGAAAGATTTCTCAGCGAAATTTTTGAAAAATCCTGTCGCATAGTTGTCTGTCCGGACGACCCATGTCCTCCGTCCTGACAGGGCCCAGCTATATTTTTCCTGACGCTCATTTGAGCCCCCAGCCTATAAATAGAGGCCCCTAGGCATTCAGAACTGCAAGAATTCGGTATTGAATTCCACAACTGCTCAAAGACGTGATATTTCCTCTGAAGCCATTGCAAGTGTGCTGTTGTTGCGCTACATCTGAAGTCTATCCTAGGGGTTGGCCCTAAGGTAAAGGATTCCATTAAAGACCCCTTCAGGTAGGAGACCTGGTTGGGAAGCGTTCGTGTTGGGTTGCACGTCAGAGAGCAAGGTACGACCACTGCATCGGGTATATGTGAGTGTTACAATCTTGTATCTAGATTTGTATTCTGAATAGTGGAATTCCTAGGTTTGGCTGCCCCGGAGTGGTTTTTCTCTTGATTGAGTTTCCACTTTGTCAACAAAAATCTCTGTGTCTTTTACTTTCCGCTATGCTTATTTTTGTTGACACTTTGCGCACACACTTGTCTGTTATTTAGAAGTCAAATTTTAATTTTCAATTGGTATCAGAGCAGGCACACTCCGTTGAAAGGATTTATTTCCTGAGTGTGATCCTCATCTCTTGTGACTTCTATTTTTTTTTATTACACCTTTAATCATGGATTTCTCTCAGTTATCTGAAGAAAATCATGATATTGAGCTCTCTAAAGTTTTTGCTTAAATAGATAAAATTGTTTCTCCAAAAGAGCTCAAAAAGGTGAAGCAAGAAAAAAGAGCCTTTGATTGTTCAGTTATCTGAATCACATGCTTTGATTGACTCTTTGAGATCTGAGAATACCATGTTATTTAATATTATTGATACACTTGAGAATAAATTAATAGAATCTGAGGATCTCTTGAAAAAATTCTGAAGTGAAAATTTGAAAAGCATGCTTTGTATTCATTCAGATATTTCTAATAAGCCTGGTTCAATTGTTGATGATATGAGTACTTCTACTTCACATGCTTCTTATTCTGAAATAGATTCTATTGATATTAAACTTGTGATAGTAGATACAGCTTGTTTAGAAAATTCTTGCTTAACTAATCATGTGATGCCAAAATCCAAAGATACAGGTACACAAGCTCATCGTAAGTTTGTCCCTACTTGTCATAATTGTGGGAAGATTGGTCATATTAGGTCAAATTGTTATTTGTTGAAATCCCACAGGCCTTGGATTAAGCAGGATGCTCTGAGGAAAAGTGAAGTTGAAGATTCTTCCTAAGCAAAATATGTCCCTCAGCAAAATATGTCCCTCCGCATAGGATACATATAAAAGGTAAGGGCAATGTTATTTGTAAGAATGCTAACTATAATTCTGGAGAGAATGTCAAGAAGCATTCAAGCAAAAGAAGCTTGCCCACCTGCCATCACTATAGCATCACCGGTCACATCCGACTCAAGTGTCCACAGCTCCAGGCTAAAAAGCTAAAGAAGCTGCCAACAAGAGCTACATCAGGCACTTTACCTCCTACGGCACTTCAAGCTTCACGGCATCAGCAGCAATTTGTTCCTGCCTATCAGAGTGGCAAATCAAAGAAGAACAAACCAAGGCGCTACAAGAGGAAGTCGCAGAAGCCCACTAGCAACCTAGGCTATGAAGGGTTGCTGAGCCTGATGCAAGATATGCTAAGGAGTATGGCCAATATGGACATGACCCGCAAACCATCTCCACGGGTTAAGCAGGTATGGGTCAAGAAGGATGAGACCATTCACCCCATGAGGGGGAATGAACGCACCTAGCAGGAGAAGGTGTTCATGCCTTGGATTCGGTTCCTAATCCTAAGGCATCAGGTTTGATTGCTTACACTTTTACTTGTTATATTTGTGTGCTTACAATGCAATCGAGGAACCAGTTTGTTGTGCCCCCTATTCTCTTGAGAGAGCATTGCAGGTACTTGTTGGGGAAGACAGAAAAAGCAGGTTGAGCGACTGTTTTTCTGTATTGGCATCATCAAGATATTTTTTCTCTTGGCATATCAGATATTTGCATGTATTTTCTCCTGATATCTCAATTCTTTGGGTATTAATTTACTTTGCTTAGATATAATTGAGAGTTTCTGACTATAATTTGCCAAGTGTCTTCCTGTATATGCAAACATTGGATAGCTTCTTTTCTCATGCGATGAAAAATGTGCACTATCCACGACTCCCCTAAAGGTACATCTTTCCTTCCCTGACTTTTTGTTTCTAGAAATTCTGGATAAGAGAAGAGGTTTTTGATAAGATGGCCAAATTGACCACATGCTAGTTGAACCTAGAACCTAAAAACTCTGGCATTCCCTTTAGATTGCAGCACCATAAGAATCAAGCAGTAAATCATATGAATTATGCACTTTAAATTGTATATTCACTGCTTATGTGCTGAATTTGCTATATGCCTTGCCCTCTACGTGCAAGTAAAAAATTTTACTTTGTCCTTCATGGTACAAGTAAAACAATTAGGTGCTGCATCTCAGGGGGAGTGTATCAGATGAGGGTGGCTAGGCCCTAGTAAGTTATAAGGTTTGACTTTTGGCTAATCTGTCACAGATTTTCTCTCTTGTCTAGAAAATCTGGTTACTCTTTGTCATGTCATCAAAAGTCTTACCTTGATGGTTTTTGTCTTCACACACACACACGCATTGCATGAGTTGAGTTGGCTAGTTAAATTTTGCATGTGTAGGAACTTATACATGCGTGTTCTGAAACTGACTTGGAAAAATTTGATTTCTGTGAATTTTCCTCAGTTTTCTGTTGTTTCAGTTTGGAGCGTCCAGACGGTCTCTATTGGTGTCCGGACGGATAAGTGGTCCGGACGGTACTCTCTTGGAGTCCGGACGGGAATGGAGCCCAATCGTCCGAACGGGACCTGCATGAGTCCGGACGCGCGCGGCAACCACCGGGCGGACGGTTAGTAAAACCGTCCGGACGCGCGCGATCTGTCTGCTTGTTCCCAATGTAGCGCTCGTCCAGACGAAGTTATTGCACCGTCCGGACGAGGACCCCACAGAGGCTATATATACCCCAGAATTGGCGCTCTCTCCTCCATACCCCACTAAATCTCCTCTTTGGCATTTTATGAGTGATTGTTTTTGGTGTTTTTGGAGTAATTTCATCCCTACTTGTCTTTTGTGCATTCTCACTTCATTCCAGGTATTTTTCTAGTCTCTTTCTTTTTCAGTTTATTTATTTTAAACTGTTAGAGATTTAATTTTGGAATGAAGTTGAAATTATGTGATGCATATCTACTATATTGGGATTATTTTTAATGATGTTTTTAGGACTCAATTATGATAAATTCTATTTTTATTTTAGCAGAAGTCCTTTTTACTGCTGTTATTCTGCCCAATATTTTTCATGACCTAACAAGATTATCATTTTGGATTTTTGCTGCAAATCTTGTTGGTTTCTTGTGCAGAATCATGTCTGCAGGCAGTCCACCGCACAGGGTCCGTAAGAGGACTGTGGAAGATAGGGCTGCAATCCAGGCCAAGACTATGGACCGCACTGTCATTGCCGAGCGGAACGTCATCCGGTCTGATATCATGGTGCCACCACTGGACAGCATTCATGCCATTATCCAGACGTACAATTGGGGATATCTCCATAGCTGTGCCTGTGTGGTGTACACCAGACTGGTCAAGCTCTTCTATGCCAACCTGGAAGTGGTGCAGAATGATGATTATGGATTGGTGCTTCAGTCCACCGTTGCAGGCCATATCATCATTGTTGATCCTTAGGTCATCAGTCACATCATCCGAGTCCCAGTGCTTGAGATTTCTGCCAGCCCATACAATGAGGTGGTGCTTCCTTCTTCCCTAGATGATCTCAGGGAATTCTTCCATGCCATTCCCCAAGGCGAGGAGCGCTCTACCTCCATTAGGATTGGTGCCTTGTTCCCCTCCCACCGCATGGTGGCCAAGATTATTCAGCAGAACATCTGGCCTGTTGCTCAGCGCAGTAATCTGATCCTAAAACGGGCTCAGTTTGTCTATGTAGTCAACCTTCGCTTGCCTTTCTGCCTATGCAAGCATATTCTGGGTGTTATGATGGAGGCCCGTGATGAGGGAAATGCCGGTCTCCCGTTTAGCTGCCTACTCACTCAGATTATCCTTCAGTCAGGAGTCAATGTCACTGGCGAACCGAAGATGAAGATCTAGCAGCCCATCAGCAAGCAGACACTGATGAAGTCCAATGCGCAGCTACGAAGAGATGACTCCGATGATGAGGTGCCTATAACTGCTACCATGCCTTTTGGTTTTCCGGATATGGCTTCATCCTCCCAGACCGTCCCGCCAACTGAGCCGGAGTTCAACTATTCACAAATCATGGAGGCCCTTGCTGCCATTCAAGGGGGGATGAGCAGTATGCAGGTGACTATGTCCTCCATGCAGCAGGAGATACACTCCATCAACCTGCGTGTAGAGCGAAACCAGCTGGACCTTCAGGAGTGCCTGAAGTTTCATCATCCTAGCAGAAGTGATGATGAGGATGATGGAGACAGGACTATACCCCTACCTGAGGATGTTTAATTCCCTCTTGTTTTTGTTTTGTTGTCTTTTTGTTTAAGACTTTTGACTTATGTTAAACTGTTTGACTTATATTACTCTGTTTCCCGAGTCCTTCTGAGACCGTTAGGGGGAGTAATTTTTATTACAGTTGGTTTTTATTACTCTGTTTTACCCTTTGTCCCTTTGTGACAAAAGGGGGAGCAATTTTTGTGTTTGGACCGGGAATGTATTTCCAAACCGGTCAAGTGATTTTTGTCCCAGAATAGCCAAAGGGGGAGTTTGTTAGTATTTTGGCCTCATTCTGTGTTTGGACAAAACCACTTGTGTGTGTAAAGATGCTGTAAACAGGGATTTCACTATTCAGAGAACTCTCAGAAGACTTTGCACTGCGGAGATTTTGGTTCCCTGTCAGCCGTCCGGACGATTGAGCCATCCCGTCCGGACGCCCATCTGACCACTGCTCCATCCGTCCAGACGACATGCCATACCGTCTGAACGCCAGTCAGACCAAGCATCATCCGTCCGGACGACGTGCACTTCCGTTCGGACCCTCCACTGTGTTGAGAAGGTTCTATCCATCTTGCATCCGTCCGGACATCTCAGCAACATGTCCGGACACCTCTCGGTACTCGACCAGTCTCAGATTCTTTACATGTTCCAATAAAGGAAAGATCGTTCGACCGTCCGGACGATGTGGTATCCCGTCCAGACGTCTGTCAGCCTTGGTCCGGACGCGCATGCAACTAATATTGAAATTACCGATTCGACTTCAACCGTCCAGACGACTACCTCTCATGGTCCGGACACGCGCATAGCAGAAATGGAAATTGCGTGTTGAAGTTCAGCCGTCCGGAAGCTCATTCCCCGTGGTCCGGACGCGCGAAGCCTTATAAGGAAATTACTTGCAGCGGACGTGCGACCGTCCGGACGATGTGCCATCCCGTCCAGACGCGGATCTTAAACAGGAAAGATTTCTCAGCAAAATTTTTGGAAAATCCTGTCACACAGTTGTTCGTCTGGACGACCCATGTCCACCGTCCAGACAGGACCCAGCTATATTTTGCCTGACGCTCATTTGAGCCCCCAGCCTATAAATAGAGGCCCCTGGGCATTGAGAACTGCAAGAATTCGGTATTGAATTCCACAACTGCTCAGAGACGTGATATTTTCCTCTGAAGCCATTGCAATTGTGCTATTGCTGCGCTACATCTGAAGTCTATCTTAGGGGTTGGCCCTAAGGTAAAAGATTCCATTGAAGACCCCTTCAGGTAGGAGACCTGGTTGGGAAGCGTTCGTGTTGGGTTACACGTCAGAGAGCAAGGTAAGACCACTGCATCGGGTATATTTGAGTGTTACTATCTTGTATCTAGCTTTGTCTTCTGAATAGTGGAATTCCTGGGTTTGGCTACCTCGGAGTGGTTTTTCTCTTGATTGAGTTTCCACTTCGTCAACAAAAATCTCTGTCTTTTACTTTCCGCTGTGCTTATTTTTGTTGACACTTTGCGCACACACTTGTCTGTTATTTAGAAATCAAATTTCAATTTTCAACCTTATTGAAAAAGCCTTCACACACACACAATACATGAGTTGAGCATCCTATTTTAATTATTCTATCTGCAAGGAAATTTTTGCTTATTCATTTCTTGTCTCTCAACTCTATGTTATACTCCTCCAACAATTGTGCACTTTCGCTGCAAGTAATTTTCATACTAAGGCTTCGCGCGTCTGGACCACAGGGATGATCGTCCAAACGGTTGATCTGATGCACGCAATTTTCATATCTGATGCTCGCGCGTCCGAACCATGAGGACAGTCGTCCGAAATTCTGGATTTTAATGCGATACTTGCCTTATGGATGAGCGCTTCCGGATGGGAATCCACGTCATCTGGGCGATTGCAGCAATCTTCCCATAACTGTGTTTTGTAAAGAAATCTTGAAGCTTGTCGAACAATGTGAGTCGTCCGAACGTGCTGCTGAAACGTCTGGACGGATGCAAGGTGGAGCATCTTTACAAAGAAGTGATTTTGTCCAACAGAATGTGGCCAATTACAAACTAACAAACTCCCCCTTTGGCCATTTTGGGACAAAAATCACTTGACCGGTTAAAAATACAATCCCGGTCTAAATAAAAATTACTCCCCATTTTTTGTCACAAAGGGACAAAGGGTAAAACAGAGTAATAAGAAAACACACAAAAAATTACTCCCCCTAAAGGTCTTAGAAGGACCAGGGTAAACAGAGTAATAAAAAATCTAGGAGTTTAATTAAATGTAGCAAATTATCAAAAAGATAACACAAATGTCTCAAAATATATCAAAAACTACAACTAGAAAAGAAAATTCAGGATGCATCTGCCATTGGTGCATCGTCCTCTTCATCACTGCTGGACGGATGGTGGAACTTGAGATAGTCCCGGAGATCCAACTGATTTTACTCCACACGGAGGTTAATAGAGTGAACCTCCTGCTGCATGGCCGAGATGGACTGCTGGATGGATGACATGGAGAGCTGCATAGAACTCATGCCTCCCTGAATAGCATCCAATGCCTCTATAATCTAAGAATAGCTGACATCCGGCTGTGGTGGCGGAACAGTCTAAGAAGAAGAGGACACATCTGGGATGCCGACAAGAATAGGAGGAGGCGGGGGCACATCATTATCCTGCTAATCGCGCTGCAACTGTGCATTGGACTTCATCAGAGTCAGCTTGCTTATAGGATCATGGATCTTCATCTTCAGCTCGCCAGCAATGCCGATGCCAGACTATAGAATAATCTGTGTGAGCAGGCAGCCAAATCGGAGACTGGTATGGCCCTCGTCATGGGCCTCCAGAATAAAGCCCAAAATATGCTTGCACAAGCAGAAAGGCAAGCGAAGACTGATAGCATAGACAAACTGGGCCCTCTTCAAAATCAGGTCACTGCGCCTGACAACAGGGTAAAGGTTGTGCTGGACAATCTTGGCTAGCATGCGGTGAGGGGCAGATAAGGTACGATCCTGATGGTGGTGGTACGTTCCTCTCCTTGGGGAACAACATGAAAGAATTCTCTGAGACCATCCAGAGAAGGAGGAATCACCACCTCGTTATAAGGGCTGCCAGGAATCTGGAGAATAGGAACTCCTGTGAACTGACTGATGATCTGGGGATCAATAGTAATAGTATGCCCTCCAACAATAGACTGAAGCACCAACATCCTGAACCACCTCGAGGTTGGCATAGAACATTGGACCAGCCTGGTGTACACAACACAAGCACATGTGTGCAGATATCCCCAGTGATAAGTCTGGATAGTGTCATGGATACTATCCAGAGGAGCCACCATGATGTCGGACCGAACAACATTACTCTCAGCAATTACTAGTCGGTCCATAATTTTGGCTCTGAGGGCTGCCCTATCTCCCTTTGTCCTCTGGCAGACCCTGCGCTGTGGACTGCCTGCAGACATGATTATGCAAAAGAGACCAACAAGATTTGCCAAAAATAATCCAAAAGAAATAATCTTGTTAGTGCACATAGAAAATCTAGCATTATAACGGCAATAAGAGGGACTTTTTCAAAAATTACAAACAAAAAATATCACAAAACAGTCCACAATAATACCGAACCAGATAGTCCCAACACAGTAGATATTACAAATATGCATTTTATAATCTCAACAGCATTCCCAAAATAATCAAAATTCTAACAGTGTTAAAAACAACTGAAAAGAATAAGATTAGCTAGAAGAGTACCTGGAATGAGAGGGTAATGCACAAAAAGACAAAAGAGGGCGAGATAATGCAAAAACTTGCAAAAAATCACTCACTAGAAGCCAAAAGAGAGATTTTTGTGGGGTAGCTTTCAGAAATGCAGCGGCCAAGTTTTATAGAAGCTCTGGGGTCCCCGTCCGGACGGCTCATTAACCCCGTCCGGAGGCGCGTTGCCTCGTAAACATACGGACAGGTCGCACGCGTCCGAACGTGTAACCTTACCGTCCTGCCGTCGGAGCCACACCCGTCCGAACGCAAAGAGAGGCCATCCGGACGCTTCACACTGAAAAAGGAAAAAACTGAGGAAAAATTTGCAAAAATTATTTTTCCTAAGGTCAGCTTCAGAACAGGCATGTATAATCAACTGATAATACAATCAAATAGCATCTCAAAACTAAGCAGAGATATAAGAGAGAGTTCAGAGTTCAATCAGCACAAAGATTTTCCTGTAGATAGAAAATTTAAATAGACGACTCAACTCATGCAATGCGTGTGTGTGTGTGAAGACTTTTCCAACAAGGTATGACTTTCACTTATATGACAAAAAGCAACCAGATTTTCTAGACAAGAGAAAAAATCAGTGAAAAATTAGTCAAAAGTCAAACCTTATTCAGTACTAGAGCCTAGCCACCGTCATCTGATACAGTCCCCCTAAGATGTAGCATCCAATTGTTTTACTTGTACCATGAAGGACAAGGAATTTTACTTGCACCATGAAGGACAATGCATATTTTAGCACATAAGCAGAAAATATACATATATAGCACATAATTCATAAGAGTAACTGCTTGATTCATTTGATGCTGCAATCTAGAGAAAATGCCAGAATTTTTAGGTTTTAGGTTTGAAAAATTGAATTGACTTCTAAAAATAAAGTGTGTGCATAAGTGTCAACAAAAATTAAAGCACAGCAGAAAGTAAATGACACACAGATTTTTGTTGACGAAGTGGAAACTCAGTTAAGAGAAAAACCACTCTGGGGCAGCCAAACCCAGGAATTCCACTATTCAGAAGACATAGCTAGATACAAGACAGTAACACTCACATGTACCGATGCAGTAGTCGTACCTTGATCTCTGACGTGTAACCCAACACGAACGCTTCCCAACCAGGTTCACCTACCTGAAGGGGTCTTCAATGGAACTCCTTACCTTAGAGCCGACCTCTAAGATAGACTTCAGTTGTAGCACAACAACAGCACACTTGAACAGGGCTTCAGAGGAAATATCACGTCTCTGAGCAATTGAGGAATTCAATACCGAATTCTTGCAGTTCTCAGTGCCCAGGGGCCTCTATTTATAGGCTGGGGGCTCAAATGAGCGTCAGGCAAAATATACTTGGGCACCGTCCAGACAGTGGACATGGGCCGTCCGGACGGACAACTGTGCGACGGGATTTTCTGAAATTTCCATGGAGAAATCTTTCCTGTTTAAGGACATCATCCGGACGATCGCACGTCCGCAGCAAGTAATTTCCTTATAAGGCTTTCGAGCGTCTAGACCATGGGGGATGAGCATCCGGACGGCTATTCTTCAACATGCAATTTCCATATCGGTAATGCGCGCGTCCGGACCATGATAGGCAGTCGTCCGGACGGTTGATGTGGAATCAGCAATTTCCTTCTTTGATGCACGCGCATCCAGACCACAGCTGTCAGACGTCCGGACGGTCATATTTGAATTGTGATTCTTGCCTTACGGAGACGCGCGTCCGGACGGGATACCACATCGTTCAGACGGTTGATTGATCTTCCCTTTCTTGGAACTTGGAAAGAAATCAAAAACTGATCGAGTACTGGAGGCATCCGGACATGCTGCTGAAACGTCCGAACGGATGCAAGCTGGCACAGAAACTTCTCGATATAGTATGGGGTCCGGACGGAATGAACACTTCGTCCGGACGGATGATGCTGGTCTGTCTAGCGTCCGGACGGGATGATACGTCGTCCGGATGGATGGAATAGTGGACAGATGGGCGTCCGGATGGGATGGCTCGATCTTCCAGACGGCTGACAGGGAACTTGAATTCTTCTGACTTGCAGTCTCTGAATAGTGGAATCCCTGTTTACAGCATCTTTACAATTAAGTGATTTTGTCCAAACACAGAATTAGGCCAAAATACTAACAAGGTTCAACTAGCATTTGGTCAATTTGGTCATCTTATCAAAAACTTCTTCTCTTATCCAGAATTTCTAGAAGCAAAAAAATCAAAGAAGGAAAGATGTACCTTTAGGGGAGTCTTGGATAGTGTACATTTTCATCGCATGAGGAAAGAAGCTATCCAACTTTTGCATATACAGGAAAACACTTGGCAGATATAGTCATAAACTCTTAATCATATCTAAGCAAAGTAGATTAATGCATAAAGAATTGAGATATCAGGTGAAAACACATGCAATATCTGATATGCCAAGAGAAGAAAAATTCTTGCAATTTCTCCCTTTTTTTTTCTTTTTTTTTTTTATTAAACAAAATGCTATATGGAAATGACATCATATAACATGCAAGGCATAATCAAACCTGTCTAAGCTCAATGTTGCCAATACAGAAAAACAGTCACTCGACCTACTTTTTTTGTCTTCCCCAAATAGTACCTGCAATATTCTCTCAAGAGAAATAGGGGGCCAAAACAAAACTGGTTCCTGGATTGCATAGTAAGCACAAAATATAACAAGTAAAAATCCAAGCAATCAAACCTGATGTCTTAGGATTAGGAACCAAATCCTAGGCATGAACACCTTTTCCTGCTAGGTGCGTACATTCCCCCTCTTGGGGTGAACATCTCCTTTCTTTCTGATCCAAGCCTGCCTTCCTGTGGGCGGTTGCTGGCAGGACTTCATCTGTTGACCCCATCATCAGCTGCATCAATGGCTTTGTAGTATTGATCATCTTCTACCTTCTGCGACCTTTTAGAGTGCTTGGATTTGATCTTGGATTTGCCACTGTGATTGGCAAGTACGATTCGCTGCTGAGGTCGCTGATGCTAAGATGCCTGGTGCCATGGTGCATGAGACCAAGGAGCTTGATATTGAGGAGCTTGATGCCTTAGTGCTTGCCTCCATGGAGCTTGGTAATGATTCTGATGCTATGGAGCCTGATACTGGGTCAGAGGTGCTATGCCATAATTTGCTTGCCACGGCACTTCTTTCTTGACTTTTGCTTTGAGTAGGGAGCATTGGGGTCGGACATGCCCACTAAGACCGCAGTGATGGCATATAGGAGATCTTCTGATGGAAGGGGGCTTCTGAGTGCCTGGAACATCTCCATTAAGCTTGTTCTTCCCTTTATCTTCAACAGTGCGGGGAGGATCTGGGACTACAGGCTTGACAAAGATAGTCCTGGAGGTAGAGGGAGTGTCAGAGGGAGGAGCTACATACCCGAGACCAGTCTTGTCGGTTGGGCTCTTCTAAATTGACAGCATGTGGGTCAGCTTTTCATCAGTGACTTTATCTAATTGGAGCTGAGTCTCTAGTAGCTTCTCTTCTAGCTCTTGTATTTTGCGCAGCAATGAACTCTTCTCAGCTTGCAAACTGTTCAGGTCATGAAGGTGCTGCTTACGACCTTCCCTCAGTTTGTCATACTCTACATAGAGAGTTTTGTACGCCTCCTTGAGTTCATCCCCATTATCACTGTGCTCTGAGTAATAAGAATCCTCCTCTTCTACAAGAGGAGCCACAAAGGCTAGAAATTTTTCTGACTTAGGAGCTTCTTCTTCTTCTGACTCATCATTAAGAGTCACATTGTATGCCTTCTCTTTGCCCTTCTTGAGGTTCCCACAATCAGCTTGTATATGCCCAAATCCTGAGCACTCAAAGCATTTCAGACCTCTGGGATCTTTCTTCTCTTCCTTAGGTTCAACTTCTCTGGGAGCATTCTTCATCTTTTCAGAAAACTTCTTCTTGAATCGGTCATCTATCATTAGTTGTAACACCCCAGATTTAAGTAAATAAATAAAATGTCTTAAATTAAAATTTAAGACTAAATAAAATAGACAAGTCTAGAATTGACATTCGATTCTCAAGACTCGACGCTTGAACGACTTAATATTGTAGGAAACAATATTCACATCTAGTAGTCAATAAAATACGTGGCTTTAAACACGATATTTTAACCCCCGATAAATAATCAGGAATACATGGATATTTATGAAAATAAATATTCCTTGGTCTTATTATTTATAAACCGTAATTTTATAAATAAAGGATAATATTATTAGATTCTAATAATATTACAGGATTAATAAATAGACAGACTGAATTATTCAGTGCACTAATTGATAAAATAATATTATTGTGTAATATTTACTATGTTTAATAATATTGTGCAATATATATATTTGGTATATATTTATGGTGTAATATTTACTATGATTACTACAGTGACTCACCCCCTTGTTTTAACGCACCACTTCTCCCCTTCTTTCTTATTTCCTTCTTCTTTCCTCTTTACTTCTTCTTTGTTCTTCGTTTCTCTTCCACCCAAGAGACACCAAACTGGGAGACAGAGAGAGCGATCGAGAGAGATGACACACAGAGAGAGTTGAGAGCAGAAATGGGATCGAGAGAGAGGGAATCTGAGATTGAGAGGGAGACAGAGAGATAAGACCGAGAGATCGGGAGAAAAGGAGTGACAGAGATCGAGAGTTTGAGATCGAGAGATTGAGGGAGATCGAGAGATGGAGACCAATTCTCCGGTGGATTTGAAAAGCCGATCGCACAGTTGTCCGTCCGAACGCCGCCTAGGAAAACTACATTAGACATGATTTAGGTTTCTGTAACCTATAAATAGAGGCCCCTAGATTGTACAGTTGTCCATCTGGACACCGCCTAGGAAAATCGCATCAGACGTAATTTAGGTTTCTATAGCCTATAAATAGAGGCCCCTAAAAATGTAATTTGTAAGAATTCGGTATTGAATTCTGTAGAGCATAGAGAGTTTATTTTAGGAGTTGTTGTGCTGATCCACTCACTCTCTAGCCGTTGTCGTTGTGTGCTATTGTTGTGCTAAAACTGAAGTCGATCTTAGGGGTTGGCCCTAAGGTAAAGGATTCCATTGAAGACCCCTTCAAGTAGGTGACTTGGTTAGGAGGCGTTCGTGTTGGGTTACACGTCAGAGTTCAAGGTACGACCACTGCATAAGGGTATGTGAGTTCTACTGCTTTGTAACTAGCTTTGTCTTCTGAATAATGAATATCCTGGGTTTGGCTGCCCCGGAGTGGTTTTTCTCTTAATTGAGTTTCCACTTCTCTATCAAAATTCTTGTGTTATTTAAATTCCGCTATTATATTATTTTGTTAACACATTATGCACACACACAGGGTTAAAATAGAAGTCTTCTTTATTTGTCAACAAGCATATATCACGCACGGTTGTAGGTTAATTCAAACTTTGAATTGCACATCCCACCACGTCTCAGTTTACTAGAGAAAATATGAATACTAAGCATATAGGGTTTTAGCGCCTCCTCTCTCATGAAAACATGTGTCTCCTTGGTGTAAAAATAACCAATGGCGCTGTACACCAGTCATTTCCTCTACTCCCTTATTTCTCTCCTTCTTTATTTTGGGAATTCCTGCAGGTCCTTTTTGGAAAGAGCCCGTGTACAATATTTTGGTGCTGCTCCTTCCATAATATTCTTCTCACTCAAAAATCGCTCAACAAGTGAAGAGAGTTCAAGACCCATTAACATATGATAACCAACTAATAACAATTTCACTTGTTTTCCCACTTCTTTGCAATTCCACATAAAAGCCACCATTTTTCTCTCAATGACCTGCAAAACACTAAAACACCAAAACTAACCAAAAACATCAGAAAATAACAAAACTAAAGGTTTAGCAAATGCAAATTAAATGGTCCAAATATACAATATTTAGCACTCATCACTACAAGCTACTCTATTCAAGTGAATTCAATTAAAAGTGGCCTCCCTTACTTCTACACTGAAAAATGAACTTGACTTCTATAATAAATGCAAGTGTGTGTGAACATTATGCAACAAAATATTAAATGCGGAATTAGAGGAGACAAAATTTTGTTGACGAAGTGGAAACTCAATTAAGAGAAAAACCACTCCGGGGTAGCCAAACTCAGGATATCCACTATTCAGAAGACAAGACTAGTTACAAGATAGTAACACTCACATACCCTTGATGCAGTGGTCGTACCTTGCTCTCTAACGTGTAACCCAACACGAACGCCTCCCAACCTGGTCTCCTACCTGAAGGGGTCTTCAATGGAATCCTTTATTTTAGGGCCGACCCCTAAGATAAACTTCAGTTGTAGTGCAGCAACAGCACACTTGCAATGGCTTGAGAGAGAGAACAAATTAGCTCCAATAACTCTCTAAGCTCTGATAGAATTCAATACCAAATTCTTGCAGTTCTCAATGCCCAGGGGCCTCTATTTATAGGCCGAGGGTTCAAATGGGCGACTGTTGTGATATGTACAGACGCCGTCCGGACGGTGGACATGGGCTGTCCGGACAGACAATTGTGCGACAGAAAATTATGAGATTTTCGCTGAAATTCTTTCCTGTTTGAGAGCCGCGTCCGAACGGTGAGGCACTGTCGTCTGGACGGTCGCACGTCCGCTGCAAGTAATTTCCATATAAGGCTTCGCGCGACCGGACCAAGGGGGATGGCCGTCCGGATGGTTGATCTTCAACATGCAATTTCCATAACTGTTTAGCGCGCGTCCGGACCATGATAGGCAGGCGTCCGGAAGGTTGAAGTTTAATACGCAATTTCCATATCTATTGAACGCGCCTCCGGACCATGCTGACTGACGTCCGGACGGTTGCATTTGAATTGCGATTCTTGCCTTATGAATGAGCGCGTCCGGACGAGAATCCACGTCATCCGGACAGTTGCATCAATCTTCCATTATTTGAACTTGGAAAGAAAATATGAAGCTGATCGATCACTGGACGTCTTCCGGACGGGCTGCTGAGACGTCTGAACGGATGCAAGCTGGAACAGAAGCTTCACGATACAGCGAAGGGTCCGGACGGAAATCCACGTCGTCCGGACGAATGATGCTTGATCTGTCGGGCGTCCAGAAGGTATTGTATGTCGTCCGGACGGCTAGAACTGTAGACAGATGAGCGTTCGGACGGGATGGCACGTCGTCCGAACGGTTGTCAGGGAGCCAATTTTTCTTGACTTGCAAACAGTGCAGAAACTTCGGAACACTTCTTAATAGCGGAATCCCTGTGAAAAACATCTTTACATACAAGTGATTTTGTCCAATCAGAATGAGGTCAATTACAAACTAACAAACTCCCCCTTTGGCCATTCTGGGACAAAAATCACTTGACCGGTTTGGAAATACATTCCTGGTCCAAAAAAATAAAAATTACTCCCCATTTTTGTCACAAGGGGACAAAGGGTAAAACAGAGTAATACAGAAACCAACTGCAATAAAAATTACTCCCCTAACGGTCTCAGAAGGACCAGGGTAAACAGAGTAATATTAGCAAAGAGTTTAACAAAACATAGCAAAATATAAATCAAATGTCTCAAACAACAAAAAGACAACAAAACAAAGGAAAAAACTCAATCATCCTCTGCCATAGGTGCAGTCCTAGGCGCATCATCCTCATCATCACTACTGCCAGGATGATGATACTTGAGGCACTCCTTGAGATCCAGCTAGTTCTGCTCCACCCACTTGTTGATGGAGTGCACCTCCTGCTACATAGAAGTGATGGATTGCTGCATGGTGCTCATTCCTCCCTGAATGGCAGCTAAGGCCTCCATTATCTGTGAAAAATTGATTTCAGGCTCAGAAGGCGGGACGGTCTGAGAGGATGAAGCCATGTCTGGAAAGCTGACTGGCATGGCAGCAGGGATGGGCACCTCATCATCGGAGTCATCTCTCCGCAGTTGGGCATTAGACTTCATTAAAGTCTGCTTGCTGATGGGCTGCTGAATCTTCATCTTAGGTTCTCCAGTAATGTTGATTCCCGACTGAAGAATGATTTGAGTGAGTAGGCAGCCAAAGGGGAGACCGGTATTACCCTCATCATGGGCCTCCAACATAACGCTCAAAACATGCTTGCACAGGCAGAAAGGCAAGCGGAGGTGGATGGCATAAACAAACTGGGCCTTCTTCAGAATCAGGTCACTACGCCTGACAACTGGCCATAGGTTGTGCTAAACTATTTTGGCCAGCAAGCGATGAGAAGGAGACAATACGCCGATCCGGATGGTGGTAGCATGCTCTTCTCCCTGTGGAACGGCATGGAAGAACTCTCGGAGATCGTCCATAGAGGGAGGAAGCACCACCTCATTATAAAGACTGCCGGGCAACTCAAGGACTGGAACTCTGATGAAGTGACTGATGATCTGGGGATCAACAGTGATGATATGCCCATCAACAGTGGACTGAAGTACCAACCCATGATCATCGTCCTGCGCCACCTCTAGGTTCGCATAGAAGAGTTTGACAAGCTTGGTGAGGCAATACAGGCACAGGTGTAAAGATATGCCCAATGGTAAGTCTGGATAGTGTCATAAATACTATCCCGCGGAGGCACCATGATGTCAGATCGAACCACATTGCGCTCAACAATGATTGTGCGGTCCATGATTTTGGATTGTAGTGCACTCCTCTGGCGAACCCTGCGCTGGGAACTGACTGCAGACATGATGCTGTAAGAAAAAAAACCAACAAGATTTGCCAGAAATAATCCAAAAATATTCTTGTTAGGTCACACAAAAATTATAACAGCAGCAAAAAAGGACTGTTTAAAAAAATTATAGACAAAAATTATCACATTGTAGTCCCTAAAGATATCACCACAGCAGATAAATGCATCTCACTATCTCAACAACATTCCAAAAAAAATGCTCTAACAGTTAAAAAAAAATAAACTGAAGAGAAAAAGACAAGGAAAATACCTGGAATGTGAGAATAATGCGCAAAAAGACAAGAAAGAGCAAGATAAGTCCAAAAGCTCACAAGAATTGATTCACAAGATGCCAAAAAAAGGGATTTTGGTGGGGTAAGGAGGACAAGTGGCGACTGTTTATATATAGGGCATGTGGAGTCCCAGTCTGAACTGTGACGTCCCACATCGCCTGGGAATGAGGATGTGCTTATATGTATAAATGTACCCTATATGACACAACGCGTTTTAAAGCCGTGATGGCAATGAACCTATCAGAACTCCGCAGTTAAGCGAGCCGCTGCGAGAGCAATCCCAGGATGGGTGACCTCCTGGGAAGTCTGGTATGGGGAGCCAAAAGCGGACAATATTGTGTCATTGGGGGTGGGTCGTTGAAAATGGTATCAGAGCCATTGCCCAGCCTGAGATGGTGGGAGCGTGCACAAGCCCAAGAGGGTTGCCGGCGGGCACTCGCTGGGATGCCAAGAATGGGGTGATCCCATGAGGGTCGCCAGCGAGGACGCTGGGTCCCAAGGGGGGATGATTGTGACGTCCCACATCGCCTGGGAATGAGGATGTGCTTATATGTATAAATGCACCCTATATGACACAACGCGTTTTAAAGCCGTGATAGCAATGAACCTATCAGAACTCCGCAGTTAAGCGAGCCGCTGCGAGAGCAATCCCAGGATGGGTGACCTCCTGCGAAGTCTGGTATGGGAAGCCAAAAGCGGACAATATTGTGTCATTGGGGGTGGGTCGTTACACGAACGGTGTATTAATGTCATCCGGATGCGTGCTGCCTCGGAACTATACGGATAGGTCGCGCACATCCGGACGAGTATCCTTACCGTCCGGCCGTTTGTTGCCGCGCGCGTTCGGACGTTACCTGATCACGTCCGGATAACTAAGCTCCACCCGTCCAGACGCCAAGAGTAACCGTCCGGACCCTCCACACTGAAACATCATAAAACTGAGGAAAATTTATAGAAATCAATTTGTTCTCAAGTCAGTTTCAGAACACGCATGTATAATCCACTAATAACACAATCAGAGAGCATCTCAAAACTAAGCAGAGATATAAAGGAGAGTTGAGATTTCAATCAGCACAAATATCTTCCTGGACATAGAAAATTCAAATAGATAACTCAACTCAGACAATGCATGTGTGTGTGAAGACTTAACCCACAAGGTATGACTATCACAGTATGACAAAGAGCAACCAGATTTTCTAGACAAGAGTGAAAATCAGTGACAGATTAATCAAAAGTCAAACCTTATAACTTACTAGGGTCTAGTCACCCTCATCTGATACACTCCTCCTGAGATGCAACACCTAATTGTTTTACTTGTACCATGAAGGACAAAGTAAATGTTTACTTGCACGTAGAGGGAAAGGCATAAAGTAAATTCAGCACATAAGCAGTGAATATATAATTAAAGCACAGAATTCATATGATTTACTGCTTGATTCTTACGGTGCTGCAACCTAGAAGGAATGCCAGAGTTTTTAGGTTCTAGGTTCAACTAGCATGTGGTCAATTTGGCCATCTTATCAAAGACCTCTTCTCTTATCCAAAAATTCTAGAAACACAAAGTCAGAGAAGGAAAGATGTACCTTCAGGGGAGTCGTGGATAGTGCACATTTTTCATCGCATGAGAAAATAAGCTATCCTACTTTTGCATATATAGGAAAACAGTTTGCAAATCATAGTCTGAGACTCTCAATTATATCTAAACAAAGTAAATTAATACCCAAAGAATTGAGATATCAGGAGAAAATACATGCAATTATCTGATGTGCCAAGAGAAGAGAAAAATCCAGCAAATTCCCCCCAATTTTTTTTTTTGTTTTTTTTATAAAAAAAATATGCAATATGGAAAAAAAACATCATATGCAAAGCAAGATCAAACCTGATGATGCCAATACAGAAAAACAGTCGCTCAACCTGCTTTTTCTGTCTTCCCTAACAAATACCTGCAAAATTCTCTCAAGAGAAATAGGGGGCAAAAACACAACTGGTTCCTCGATTGCATATAAAATATAGCAAGAAGATAAGCAATCAAACCTGATGCCGTTGGATTAGGAACCAAATCCTAGGCATGAACACCCGAACCTGCTAGGTGCGTCTGTTCCCCCTCGTGGGGTGACTGTCCTTCTTAACCCAAGCCTGCCTTCCTGAGGGTGGTTGCTGGCAAGACATCATCCACTCCATCATGCTCTGCATCCAGATAGGTGGCTCATTGTGGTATTGCTCTTTTTCCACCTTTTGAGGCCTTCTAAACTGCTTGGATTTGTTCTTGGAGTTGCCACTGTGATTGGCTGGCACAAATCACTGATGAGGCCACTGATGCTGAGATGCCTGATATCGTGGTTCTTGAGACCAAGGAGCTTGATATCTTGGTGCTTGATGATAAGGAGCCTGATACCATGGAGTCTGAAACTAGGCCATATGTCTGGTGCCATGATTAGCCTGTTAGGGCACTTCTTTCTTGGCCTTGGCTTTCTGTGCTTTCAGGAGGGAGTACTAAGGATGAATATGCCCACTTAGACCGCAGTGATGGCATATGGGAGATCTTCTGATGGAATGAGGCTTCTGAGTGCCTGGAGCATCATCATTGATCTTGTCCTTCCCTTTATCTTCAGTAGTGGGAGGAGGCTCTGGGACTGCAGGTTTTACAAATACAGTCTTAGAGGTAGAGGGAGTGTCAGTGGGAGGAGCTACATACCCGAGACCAGTTTTGTCGGTTGGGCTCTTCTATATAGACAGCATACGAGTCAGCTTTTCATCAGTGACTCTTTCTAGTTGGAGCTACGTCTCTAGTAGCTTTTCCTCGAGCTCTTGAATTTTATGCAGCAATGTACTCTTCTCAGTTTGTAAGCTGTTCAGATCATGAAGGTACTGCTTACGACCTTCCCTCAGCTTCTCATACTCTCTGTAGAGTGTCTTGTAAGCCTCCTTGAGCTCTTCCCCATTATCACTATGCTCTGAATAATAAGAGTCTTCCTCCTCAACATGTGGGGCTACAAAGGCCAGAAATTTCTCAGACTCTGGAGCTTCTTCTGCTAACTCATCACTGAGAGTCACATTGTACGCCTTCCCCTTTCCCTTCTTCAGATTCCCACAATCGGTTCGGATATGCCCAAAACCTGAGCATTCAAAACATCTGGGCCCTCTGGGATCCTTCTTTTCTTCTTCCTCAGGTTCAGCTTCTCTGGGAGCTTTCTTCACCTTTTCAGAAAACTTCCTTTTAAATCAGTCGTCTCTCATAAGTCTTCTGAAATTTTTGGCTAACATAGCCACAGCTTTCTCTTCCTCCTCAGAGTCATCTTTAGATGATGCTTCTACCTTCTTCTTGGAAGCCTTCAGGGCAATGGTCTTCAATTTCTTGACCGGGGGGAGAGACAGCTCATATGTTTGAAGAGATCCCACCAACTCTTCAATCTTCATCTTTTCTAGATATTTGCTTTCTTCAATTGTGGTTACCTTGATCCTGAAACGCTCAGGCAAAGATCTTAGAATTTTTTGGATGAGTTTTACATCCGAGACAGGCTTCCCTAGGCTCACCATGGAGTTCCTTAGGTCACTCATCTTGGAGTAAAACTCTCCAAATGTCTCATCTTCCAACATCTTAATTTATTCAAATTTTGAAATCAATATTTAAAGTTTGGCAGACTTTACAAGTTTAGTGCCTTCATATGTTGTTTCCAAAATTTGCCGTGCTTCTTTGGCTGATTCGCAATTTGAAATTTTTGCAAATTCAGATGGTGAAAGTGATTGGCATAGAGCATGGAGGGCTTTATCATTTGAAAGACGTGCGTTTTTCTGAGGGACTAGTTCGAGTGTTGCATCCTCTGGTTTAGTCCAACCAGTTTCAACAATACTCCAACAATCAATAGATTTCAAAAAGAAAAGCATACGTGCCTTCCAATAGCCATAGTTCGTACCATCAAAGACAGGAACAGAATTAAGAGTTTGAGACATTATAATAAATAGAAGTCAAAGATAAATAACACTCAAGAAATTAATCTTCTCAGAGTGTACCAAGCTCTAATACCAATTGAAAAATGAACTTGACTTCAATAATAAATGCAAGTGTGTGTGAACAGTGTGCAACAAAATATTAAATGCGGAATTAAAGGAGACAAATATTTTGTTGACGAAGTGGAAACTCAATTAAGAGAAAAACCACTCCGGGGCAGCCAAACCCAGGATATCCACTATTCAGAAGACAAGACTAGATACAAGATAGTAACACTCACATACCCCTGATGCAGTGGTCGTACCTTGCTCTCTAACGTGTAACCCAACACGAACGCCTCTCAACCAGGTCTCCTACCTGAAAGGGTCTTCAATGGAATCCTTTATCTTAGGGCCAACCCCTAAGATAGACTTCAGCTGTAGCGCAGCAACAGCACACTTGCAATGGCTTGAGAGAGAACAAATCAGCTCCAATAACCTCACAAAATAACTCTCTAAGCTCTGATGGAATTCAATACCGAATTCTTGTAGTTCTCAATGCCCAGGGGCCTCTATTTATGGGCTGAGGGTTCAAATGGGTGACTGTTGTGATATGTACGAACACCGTCCAGACGGTGGACATGGGCTGTTCGGACGGACAACTGTACGACAGAAAATTTTGAGATTTTTGCTGAAAATCTTTCCTGTTTAAGAGCTGCATCCGGATAGTGAGGCACTGTCGTCTGGACAGTCGTACGTCCGCTGCAAGTAATTCCCATATAAGTCTTCGCGAGTCCGGACCAAGGGGATGGCCGTCCAGACGATTGAAGTTTAATAAGCAATTTCCATATCTGTTGAACGCGCGTCCGGACCATGTTGACTGACGTCTGGAAGGTTGTATTTGAATTGCAATTCTTGCCTTATGAATGAGTGCATCCGGACGGGAATCTACATCATCCGGACGGTTGCATCAATCTTCCCTTATTTGAACTTGGAAAGAAAATCTGAAGCTGATCGATCACTGGACGTCGTCCGGACGGGCTACTGAGACGTCCGAACGAATGCAAGCTGGAACAGAAGCTTCACGATACAGTGGAGGGTCCGGACGAAAATCCACGTCGTCCGAACAAATGCTGCTTGATCTGTCGGGCATCCAGACGGTATTGTACGTCGTCTGGACAGGTGGAACTGTGGACAAATGAGCGTCCGGACGGTTGTTAGGGAACTGATTTTTCTTGACTTGCAAACAGTGCAGAAACTCTGGAACACTTCTGAATAGCGGAATCCCTGTGAAAAGCATCTTTACATACAAGTGATTTTGTCCAATCAGAATGAGGCCAATTACAAACTAACACACACATCGGGCCTATCTGCTGCACTACTTGGAAAAGGATTACTCTTTTATTCCGATTATATATTAACATATTATTTGGCCTTTTCATGTCTACTAAACTACAAGTGTGCACAGGGCAAACGACATTCCCTGTCCAACCACCAATCCTTGACTACCAAGAATGCATGCCTAGTAAGATGATTGGTAGACCTTCCCGGATACAGAGTCTTGTATCTGAACTGTTATCCATCCGATCGCTCCGCTCGGGTTCAATTCGACCTTAGCCCACTTGAGCATAGGGAATGATAATTTCCCAATAGTTACCCTCCAATTCTCTTAGCTTAGGTTTTGAGATGAAGAGAATTAAGTGCCATATCTTTTCTGGGATTAATCTCTCGACTGTGACTATTTCTGGAGCATTTAAAGCTGATGACGATTCAATTTTTTCATTGGGCTCTAGGGCCCGTATTGATGATGGGCGCTTTTTTTTGGCGGCACGAAGTGCGACTGTTGAAATATTGATGGGCACCCTTTCGATTCTTGTGCTCACATGACCACTCTGCATAATAATTGCTCTGTAATCCACTAACGCATAAATGACTCTTCCCCTATAAATACCCTTCTCTCCCTTCAGTTTCGTCAAACTCTTTTCCAGCAAGTTTCCTCTAAATACATTGCAAGTGGAGTCTTCTGCACAGCTTTTTCCTGCCCAAGTCTCCTAATGCTTGATGTCCTTTGCACGGAGGCTTGGGTAGGAAGAGTTAGTGTAGAAGACTCTTGCGTGCAACCGCAAGCCTGAATCGATTACTGTGAACAACAAAGTCTCCTACCCGATTTTTTCCTACCCAAGTCTAGGTGTGCGACGATATAGCTTGCCTTTCTAGCAATGGATTCCACTCTGCTAATGGCCTGATGAGGTCTCCATGGTGCGGGGGGTCCATTGGTAGAGGCAAGCTATATCTTGTGGATGAAGGCTTGGGAAGGCAAAAGTTGTGCATTAGACCATTTTTGCACCTTCGTATGCCTGAACTCCCTACAACGGGAGTCGTCAAAGGTACTGGCCTTTCCAGTAATGTATTGTAATTTTAATCATGTTGATTCTTGCCTTCTCATTAATATCTGTGAAGAAGGGTACTCTGAATTCTAGGCGCTATCTTCTCAGCAATTGGTCGTCTATTTTTCTGAGTGTCTTCAGCTAGAGTGAAAAGTGTCTCGCTCCCTCATGGTAATGCCGGTTTGACTTCTTTCTTATCTTCCAAGTGCGACCTCAACACCGCAACCAAAGGCGTTGGTGAAGTTGGGGTCATTGATCTCAGGTGCGCCCACCGAAGATAGGACATCTCAGGCTTTTGTTCTTTGTTTTCCTTGTAGAATTCTATTTTGTAAACTTTGTTGTTCTAAATTTCCTGTAATGAGAATTCCAATTTCTTATATTAAAATTTTCTTTTGCATGAAAAGTCGTCTTCTCTATGTTTGGTAGGTATGATGATTCCGACCTATCCTCCAATAGTTGAATCTGGCTTTTGAGCTACCCCCTATCCAAGGGAGGGTAACTAAACCTGATTGTTTACACAGACTTTAACAAGTTCTGCGAGTATAGTGATCGTGAATTTATTGATGAGAGGTGTCGGTACTACCGAGCTACTCTCCGATAACTTAGGAAACAAGAGTTTGCCTAACTTACTTCCGAGGGGGTATTTATTTTAGTTGCCCATCTACCTGAATAGGGGTAGTCTTCATTTGGTTTTCCGAGCAACCCTCATTATCCGAAGGAGGGTAGTCGATCAACCAACCCCTCACGACAGTATTCCTGGAACAAAACAAAGCTTGTTGAGTTGTCATAATAGAATTTGTAAGCTACCACT
This sequence comes from Alnus rubra, assembly GCA_028654335.1. NCBI lineage: Eukaryota > Viridiplantae > Streptophyta > Magnoliopsida > Fagales > Betulaceae > Alnus > Alnus rubra. The sequence continues at coordinate 348,157 of JAJPGS010000712.1, read as the reverse complement.
ATAACTTAAGCAAATTTTTGTAAATTCATCAAAGTTGTACCTATGAGCATGTCTGTTAGGGCTGCCCCCTATCCGAGGGAGGATAACTGCTCCCGATCCTCAAGCTGGCCCTTTTTCAACTTTGAGAAGTTGGTCCTCGAGAAGCAGCTACTTTGTCTACCTCTTATCCAAGGAGGACCCCCTTGCTGAGTGGGTGCGGGAGGAATTTTACTAGCTACCCCCATCCAACTTAGAGAAGTTGGTCCGGGGGAAGCAGCCGATTTATCCACCTTCTATCCGACAAGGACCCCGCTAAGTCAGTGAAGGATTTTACGAGCTACCCCCATCCAACTTAGAGAAGTTGGTCCGCCGGAAGCAGCCATTTTATCCACCTCCTATCCGAGGAGGACCCCCAACTGAATGGGTGAGGGAGGAATTTTATGAACTACCCCCCATCCAACTTAGAGAAGTTGGTCTGCGGGAAGTTGATGCTTTATCTAGGCCTCCTTCCAACCCAAGGAAGGTGGCGTTCTTGGGAATGTCTTCAGAAGTTATCACCCAGCGGGGCGTGCATCGCAACAATTAATTAGCGAAAAAGTGGACCTGCACTTTTATTCAAAAAGTCTGCTCAAGTTAGGAGTACATAAGGATTACACGTAATACTTCCTCGAGTGTTCTGCATTCTGTGCTCTCGGCATTGGCCTCCCATTGGCAAGTTTGGCCAACCTACTCCGTGTTTTGCTTCAAGGTGATCGCATACCCCGGTCAGGTCGAGACCTTCAACTCTATAGTGCTGGCTCCCTAGCCCATTTTGGATCCCGCTCAAGCCAGCACATCAGTATTTCCCTGATTGGTGGAATCTCTCCAGGTCTTCTCGGGGTCCTCCGGCTGTCACGTAGATCTCAGGAGGTCTTCTCGACTTGCATGTCTTGTCTGACTTCGGCTTCTTTCTCACCTGTCTCGGGAGGATCTTCGATCCCCATGAACTTCCCAGCGCCTCAGGATTCGGCAGTGCTCTTCTCTGTCTCCATAAATCCCAGTTGGTTCTTGCCGTCCTGAAGGGTCTGCTGGGAATTGATTCCTGGCCGGTGGAACTCCAAGTATTCTTCGGGGCTCCTCGCACGGTGGACTTATCTTGGTCGCTAAAGGACCTCTTTGATTGGAGCCCTGGGGGTGATCCGAGTACAATCTTGAAATTTGTTCTCCAGCGGGTGCTCTGTACCACCCAACTCTTCTCTTAGATTATTCTTTTTCTTTACCTCGAAGCCCAACGCCAAAGTTGAATGGGAACCCAAAAATGTTCAGAGCTTCTCCTCTTGATTTATGAACTCCTCGACTCTTTCCACAAACTCATAAAGATTATGTGGCAATTTTCGAGCCAAATCTGCCATCAAGGGCCCGTCCCACCTAATTCCCCTAAATAGGGCACAATAAACAAACTCCTCAGTAGCGTCCTCAGTAGCAAACCTTTCTTGGTTGAATCACATGAGAAAGCTCTTCTGTGACTCCTCGGGGCCCTGTTGTAAAGACATCAAGGACCCTACATGTTTCTTTTGTACCACCCCGGCCATAAACTGAGTCAAGACCATCTTTCCGAAGTCCTCAAAGTTACTGATGGACTTTGGTGGAAGGTTACTGAACCAGTCTTGGGCGCTCCTTAACAATGTGAGAGGGAAAGCCCGGCACGCTACCTCATCTGGCACCCCGAGTAAGTTGATGTGAGCTTGGAAATCATCCAAATGCTCAATTGAATCTCCTAGTCTGATGTAAATTGGGACTTCGGGAACCTTGAATTTTCCTGGAAGGTGGTAGGTAGCTACCTTATTGGTAAACGGCGAGGCCGTTTTCTAGAACTGGCTATCTACTAGGGAAGATTTCCCTTTATGTCGTTGTTGAACTGCGTTAGCTAGGAGATCACAACGTTGCTCTAGTCTTGCGATCGTCTCTTTTCGCTACTTTTCTTCTTACTTGCTCTCTTTTCGAAGGTTACTGATTTCCAGACCCTCTTGTTCATCCTTATTCCTTTCTCCAGTTCCTTCATAATCACCCTGGTTCTTTTTTTCTTTGAGTTGCCCACTGGCTTAGTTGTTGCCTGCTCCTTCGTCATCGAATATCGTCTGCGCCGTATCCTCTTGCCTTTTGTAAGGCAGCATCTCTATCTGCCAAATCCTTCTCCATTTGTGCGATCTTCCTATTTAAGAGGTCTATGGTGGCTTGGGAATTATTCAAATTCCCTGTGACATCGTGAGTTTTATGGTTCATCCCATGATTTGCTGAGCGTGTTCTCACTATCATGGATTTTTCATTTTGCAAAAAACATTGAAACGTCCCATAGACGGCGCCAAACTATTCGTACAGTTTTATGGTGACGTGTCAACTCCTGTTGGTCCTCTGGGGATTGGTACAAGGACCTTCTTTTGGTTGGTCAACTAAACAGGGACTTGCAAAACAGCAAAGGTACCGGGGTCGGCTGGTGGAGCCTCCTCCGATGGTTAAGTCAATGACAGCTCTTATCAGGATGAATAAGATTGCAATCAGATCTTTCTCCCCTTACCTACTCTTTTATCATCCATTTATACTTCCCTTTGAATTAGCTAACGTATGGAGGATCCCCTATTTTCCAGGATTGCTGACCATTCGATATGAGATGTATAGTGATTCGGTAGTGTGGACAATGACCAAGCCTGTCGTCCAAGCTACCTGTATGGCGTACAAGGCTTGAATTAGGTGCACTATACTAACGCCCGTCCTACCCTCTAGCCAGATCTGACCCTGTTGAGTACTTGGGTTAATAAATGCTAGAGATTCTATCCATAAAATCTCCACATCTGTCGAGGCAAACGGCATTCCCGGTCCGACCGCCAGTCCTCGACTACTGAGAATGCATGCTCGGTAAGATGATTGGTAGAGCTTCCTGGATACAGCGTCTTGTATCCAAACTGTTATCCATCCGACCGCTCTGCTACGGCCACGGCAGATCTTCTGGGGTTCAATTCGACCTTAGCCCACTTGGGCTTGGGGAATGATAATTTTCTAACACAGATAGTCTTTTTGAAGTTTCCAATGACTCCAATGATCTTCTAGAAATGCCAATGAGTCATCTTTGACTCCAATAGCCAGCATTAGTTCTCATGCCTTTTTAAACAGATCTCTCCTTGAAAAATGCATAGCAACCAATATGCTTTCATCGAATCAGTATTCAACAGAGGCTACAACAAGTCTACAGCAAAGTTTATGTCTTACCGACGACCTTCAATCAGTATTCTTGCTAACTGGCTAGCACCTATGAACTTCAACCAATTTATTTATCAATGGCTATCACCAATTCTAGTCTTCCTCCTCACCAGCAAGTCGACATTATCAACAAACTTAACTCATCTATTCATCGATAGGCCAAGATAGACAAATTGTTGTCTGCCTCTTCGTACGGCAGGCCAACACTATTGATGGTCAATGCCCAATCTTATTTTTGCACATGTCTTCATGATGGGTACCATGGTTGACCGAATCTTAAAGATCCCTTGCAAGTTCCAGATGGGCCAATCACAAGGTCAAGAGCAAAGAAGATCAAGGAAGCAATGCAAGGATTGGTGCAATCCACTTGGGCTGAGTTTACAAATTTATCGAGCAAGACCCTAACATTCAAGATGGGCTTGAAAGAAGAAGAACCAGCTTTAATCCATGTGATACAAGTGACAGATGGGGGCGGCATAGCCTAGCGGTTTAGTGCAAACTCTTTATTTCATTAAGTATAGGCGTGTGGTCCTATTTTTATGTTTCTATGGTTGTTGGCTTTTGGGCCTATTTATTTCATTAAGGGGACTTCTTTTATTAGCTATAGAAGTGTAGTTTAGGATGTTTTGGGCTTGAAGATGCTCAGCCCATGTCTTTTAATTGATGTAGGCCTTAGTAGGTTTAGGGTTTCATAGAGAGGTTTTAAAAAGACTTGTAGCCGCATTTGCTAGACAAGTTGAATGTGAATGAAGTTTTTGTTCTTTATAGAAAACTTTTCAGTTTTCTCTACTTGTTCTTGATTGATCTAAGAACTTATCAAAGGCAAATCCCTTTGTGGCGTTCTCGCCAAATCTCTTGAAACGAGATTTCAACGGGTTAGATCTTCTTGACTTGATTCTTGGCTTTTTTGGGTAGGTTTCAATTTGATTGTGGGTTCAATGGAGTTTGATCCCATGGGTTCACATCACTTCAGCTATCACCTATCTGTATTTTGACAGGACTGAAACAAAAAGACAAGTTTAGCACACTACTCATCCAAAAGACTCAAGAGACGGCTAGAGGGCCCGAATATCAACAACCAAAGGCTGTAAAAGACCTATACATCTCTAAATTCTCATGGATGGATTTGTTCGGGATCATGCATGTACAAAGTAAGCACAAGGGAAAACCTATCCCAAGAAAAAGTTTCTTCAAGATAAACAAGGCTAGATAAATTGAATATACAAGTTTGGGGGTATTTACAATCGAATTCGGCCTATCCTAGGCATGTAGGGCTATTTAACTTTGGCTGAGATTCTCTTTGCATGTTGAATAATCAAGAACACATTCTTGATGTTTTTTGTGTTCTTGATTAAACCTCCAGATCTTCTCTCTGATGACTGAATATGACCGTGAGTGTGGTGGATTCACAAACTATTTGTACAATGAATTGGTGAATAATGTTTCCTATGGCCCTCTATTTATAGACTTGGATTTATAGTCATGATAGGTGAAAAATAAATGACTTCTAATTTAACCGTGTGTGTGTGTGTGTGTGTGCACAATGTATTAACAAAATAATATAAATGCGGAATTTAAAATACACAAGAATTTTGTTAACGAAGTGGAAACCCAATTAAAAGAAAAACCACTCCGGGGCAGCCAAACCCAGGATATCCACTATTCAAAAGACAAGAGTAGTTACAAAGCAGTAACACTCACATAACCTTATGCAGTGATCGTACCTTGAACTCTGACGTGTAACCCAACACGAATGCCTCCCAACCAAGTCACCTACTTGAAGGGGTCTTCAATGGAATCCTTTACCTTAGGGCCAACCCTTGAGATAGACTTTAAATCAGCGCAGCAACAGCACACAACGGCAACGGCTTGAGAGAGATCAACTCAACACAACAACTCTAAAATATGACTCTCTAAGCACTACGAAATTCAATACCGAATTCTTACAATTCTCAAGCCTAGGGACCTCTATTTATAGGCTACAGGTTCAAATGAGCGTTTGTCTTAAAATACCTAGGCGCGGTCCAAACGGTAGACATAAGGTGTCTAGACGGACAACTGTGCGATCGGCTTTCCAAAATTTCGTAGAAATTCTTTTCTGAATTTCCGGATGGTCGCACTTTAGCTACACGCAATTTCCATATCAAGGCTTGGCTCGTCCGGACCATGACATCTGTCGTCCGGACCGTGAATTTGCTGGACGCAATTTCCATATATGAAGCTCTCGCATCCAGACCATGAAGACCATCGTCCGGACGTCTGATTTTTGAATGTGCAACTTGCCTTATGGATGAGCGCGTCCAAATGGGAATCCACATCATCCGGACGGTTGCAGCTGTCTTCCCATACCTTTGTTTTCGAAAGAAATCCGATAGCTGATCGAACATTGAGTGGCGTCCTGACGTGCTGCTGAATCATCCAAACGGATGCAAGCTGGAGCATTTCGAAGCTTCTCGACACAGAGGAAGGTTCGGACGGAAAGTTCTCGTCGCCCGGACGGATGATGCTTGGACAATTTGGCGTCCGGACTGCTGCAAGGGATCCGATTTCTCTTATTTGTAGACTGTACAGAATCTTCTAGAAGAACTCTGAATAGCTAAATCCTTGTTTAAATTCATCATTACATAGAAGTGATTTTGTCCAACAGAATGTAGCCAATCATAAACTAACAATAGGGTTAGAACATAAATTGGAGCTATAGTAGGGATAGGACTGGAGTCATAGCAGAACTAGAACACCAACTCCTACTCTATAGTGTGAACAGCCAAGGGTAGTGGAACACTCTCGCATTGGCCTTGCACCACACGGCCATGGGGAGAATATTTTCTCCCCATGTGTCTAGGGCTAGGGTTAAAATCCTAGCCTACTACTACTAACTCTTAAGCATGGGCTTGGATTTTATCCCTAAAGCCCAATGCTCCTTTAATTCCACTAAGCCTTTTGGAATTAATTCCAAGAGGATAAAGCTCTTTAATTGCTTAAACCCTTAGAAATTAAATTCCTAAACCTAATCATCTTTAAGTAATAAGCCACTTAGGAATCATATTCCTTTGGCCCTTGTTTTATCAAATTAAATAATCCAAATAAATAAATGCATAACCGAAGCCCAAAACAAATGGTCAATTTACGTCAGCTCAAAGAGAACCCAAAAGGAAATATACAATTAGCTTCAATAAGTCTGTGACAATATCACACGACAGTATTAATCACAATTGATTCCACTAAAAAGATGTGACTACAGTCTAATATGTATTTTCAAATTAGTGAATTAATCTCAGTGACGTACTTATTTATTACATATTACCCCTCCATGGAATCATTCTGTAGTCGAACAAAAGTCAATACACTGTAACTTTGTTCACAACTTATTTTCCTTGATAACCTGATTTAATTACATGATATATCATTTTTGTACCTTATAAGATTTCATCTCACCTTACACAAAACAAAGTTTCAGTAAATACTGCTGAAACACTTAGGCTAGAGCTTTAGGATAATCATTTCCATTAAATCTACATCAAGGGGAATATTCCTTATTGCTTTATTCCAAGACAAATTATTTGGATTCCTTATTGAATGAAGTGTTCCCATAATACTACATGCGATCACCCAATACACAAATATGTTGACCACTGATTTGATCTCATTCTCATATATCGAAGTGACCTACACTTTACATTTCAGTTCATAATCTTCTCATGATTTAGAGTAACTGTTATAAGTCGTCGTACACGTACATCATTCTTTATCACAGTTTTGAAAAAATGATGTCTCACATAGTCCGTTCGGTGCGTGGTACTACCTTCCTCTTACACCAACATATCAACCTGAAGCCCTAACTGCTTCTCCTAATCAAGATAGAACGTTGAGGTTGACATGTTATAGTCTAAATGGATTTCTAAGTTCCATTTACGACTATGAATAATCTTTTATAAGTTACAAGAACCTATGACTATGATCTTCAATGTGATAATCTCATTACTCACACCATAGTCAAATACAATGTAACTTAGGGACCTTACACGTATATAATATGAAAATATTCAAACATATTTGTACATGTAAAATAATAATGTATATGTTCAATATTCAATATTATACAATTATAGAAAAGCATCATTAATGCAATTAGAGTTTTGGACATCAGTCCCAACAGGATTTACTAATCATCCAAGGGAATTGGAGGACTCCTATAAGGCCCATCTAATTCACCACTAGAGATTCCAAGCAAGGCCAATTTGCGGGCCTAGGGACACACATCTCAAAATTTTCATGGATGGATTTACCAATCATCTAAGGGAATTGGGGGACTCCTGTAGGACCTAGGAATCATCTAAAGCCCATACCAGAGAGAGGGCTCGGCCAGACCTAGGAAGCATGGTCCAAACCCTTAAAACCAGTAGCGTTCCATGTCTAATCCCAGGAAGGGACTTCAATCCATCGAAGGAGACCCATAACCCGGCGAACTCAAAGCTATCGCCTAATTAGCCACTATAACGACCTACATTCAATGACACAATATTGTTTGCTTTTGGCTCCCCCAAACTAAATTTCCCAGGAGGTCACCCATCCCAATACTACTCTCGCAGAAGCATGCTTAACTGCGGAGTTCTGATAGATTCATGGTCATCACGGCTTTATAACGCGTTGTGTTAAGAATGGTGCAAATATATATATAAGCACATCTTCATTCTCATACCCAGGCGATGTGGGATGTCATAATCACCCTCTCTTGGGACCCAGCGTCCTCGTTGACGACCCTCATGGGATCACTCCATTCTTGGCATTCCAACAAGTGCCCATTGGCGACCCTCATAGGCTTGTGCACGCTCCCCCCATCTTAGGCTAGACAATGGCTCTGATACCATTTGTAACGACCCACCCCCAATGACACAATATTGTCCACTTTTGGCTCCCCCGGGCCAGACTTCCTATGAGGTCACCCATCCCGGTACTACTCTCGCAGAAGCACACTTAACTGCGGAGTTCTGATAGGTTCATTGTCATCACTGCTTTAAAACTATCAAGAAGGATGTAAATATACATATAAGCACTTTTCCATTCCCATACCCAGGCGATGTGAGACGTCACAGCCACTCAGATTCAAATAGGTGCCAAATCATCAAGCCCCCATTGAAGACGCTAGAAGGCCAAGAATGCCACATATATTTAGGACGAGAAAACCCAAGGTATGCAAGATCATCTTCTTCTCTCTTCACCAATAGCCAACCACTCTATTCTTCTTTTGCTAACTAGGGCATCAAAGACGTTTCACTGGCGAGCACGAGTGAAGCTCTCTCATCGCTTTCTCTCCCTTGCAGATGGTGCTCCTTCGTGGAAGGCGGCCCGAAGTCACTGTGGTGATTCGAACACCAACACCATTCATCCTAAAAGATTAAGCTGATATGAAATAGTAAATTTAATAATTTAATTAATATGCTAACACTATCCCTCACATGTGGGGTCAAACTCCACCACAATAAGTAAAGCCCAACATGTAAAATATTTAATTGAAATGAGAGGTGAATGGCAGAGACAAGATTCGAACTCAGAATTTTGCTTTACTATGTTAACAAAGACTCTGTCCTTACACAAACGTGTTTATCTACCCATGAATAAGAGTGTGTCTGTCATTGCAATTTCGGAGATCAAAAATTTAAACCAAATCGCATAAAATGTATCATTTGGGAGTGCGATTTCAAAAAATTGCAATTTGAAAACGTAAAAAAAAAAAAATGTGGTTTCAAATCGTAGGCATTTGGGTGCGTTTTTAAAAGCGCACGATTTTAAAGACTAAACTGTGCTTTTTCTAAATGCTTAACTGCTATTTTAAAATCGCAAACCGGAACTAAAACTTAAGTGTTTTGTGATACTTTTCAGCTTAGAATAGCAGCTTTAGTTTTCATGGAATGATTTTAAAGTCAGAATTGGCTCTAAATACAACATAGATGAATTTATGTTAACATAGGTTCAGTTGGGGTTCTATATGTCGACTCTTTCTATCTAATTAAACACTTACAGGGCCGTGGTTCGTGACTGCCCGTCATTCGAATCAGAGCCTTTGGAGGCCACAGAGCTTGTATCATTCCAAAAATTTTAGCCTTCAAGAAGGAAAATTAATATAAAGAAAGAAAGGAAAAAAAAAAAAAAAAAAAAAAAAAGAAAGAAAGGAAAACATGGCTCAAGATTCAGAGAAGAGGTTCCATTCGATCATGGATAAGCTCTTCCACGCTCCCAAATCGCTCCCCAACTCCTCCAGGTTCCCTTTCTATTCTCATCATCTCATCGTTTTTAATTTTTCTTCTTTTATCCGTCTGTGATTTTTCGTTTGGTTCCCGAGAAAATTAAATGAGAAGAGAACGATCAAAAATATCAATTTTATTTGATCTCTTTTGGAGTTTGCACATCATAATTCAAATTCGTCACTTAAAATTCAATGAGTTTCCTTTTTTCTTCTTCGTTTCTTTTGTAAAACTTTAACGCAGCTTAAACAATTTTGCTGCTTCCTTTCTAGGGTTTATTTTATTGATTTTTCTGTGATATGTGTGGTACGATTGTGATTCGTAGTTCATCTGGGGCTCAATTGTCGAGAGGCAGAAAGCGTCCAAACACATCATCGGCGTTGGCGCTAATGGAACCTAAAAGGAAGCAGCATTCATCAGCTTCTGCTGGGACGTCGCAAGCTCCGCTGTGCAGGCCTTGGGACCGTGGAGATCTTATGAGGAGATTAGCCGCTTTTAAGTCTATGAGATGGTTTGCGAAACCCAAGGTTCAACAATATACCATCCCATCTTATATTCTTTTTCCCTTTTTGATTCATAAAATTAGGTTGCAACTTTTATTATGATTAAATTATGAAGAAACTGTCTCTAATTCATTAATTGGTATGATGTTATAACGATCTATGCGGCGTCCGATTGCTGGGTTCTTCAATTTCTATTATAGCGTTGCAACAGGAAAGGATTAAGGCACATTTGGAATCCTAATGGTAACTGCAATACCTCTATTATCATTGAAAGAGTAACAAATACAAGAGTTTGTTGTAATTTGTTCACTGCCCATGTGATTGGGTTTTCATTAATATATATAGGAAATACAAGATACAGTTTGTTAACACAAGATAAGCTCTCTTGGGACTCTGTTACAAAAGATCTTATTTGTTACAGAGGGTAGAATACACCATCATCAGTTGTTATCTAAGTATTGAAGCTACGTTTGAATTCAAATGAGTTCCGAGATTCTTGGTAGGATTTGAATTTGAATCAGAATGAGCTGTAGCGTCAACAATCATTTACATATCATTTGGGAGGTGGACAAGTATTTGTTGAATGCTCTTGTTTTTTGAGGAAGGAATTAAAAATAGGATCAAAGTAGTATTCTTTTTTCTTTCCTCTTTTCTTTGGAGGAGAGAATTGGGATTGGTGAGGTCAATTCCTTTCGGTATAATAAATAGCAATGTTATGGAGCAATTATGTCTGCACTTTAGAGGAAGGCTTTCACATGATGCTAGGTTTACTGCAATGGCAAAGTAAGGGCCATAATTGGTGATGATGGGTGGAATTGATCTCTGGTGACTTCAGAGGGTTCATTACTGTTATCAAGTAGTGTCAACTCCAACTTTCACCGCTAATGTAAGTTTGCAGGAGAGAGAATTTAACTCTAGACATGGGTTAATTGTTAAATCTGCATGGCAAGCTTTGAAAGAGCTTCTTCCCCAAGTTCCCTGGTTCAGATTGGTTTTGTGTTCTATGGATATTTTACAGCACTCACTTATTTGCTGGTTGGCAGTGAAAAGTAAAATTTGCAGCAGAAGATAGATTAGTCAGGAAAGGCATCTGTTACCAAGAGGCATTTTGTTTTTCTTGCTGAATATCAGATGATAATCTTAATCGCTTGGTTTTTTCTTGTTATTTCAGTAAATGGATTCAGAATTAGGCTATGAGGAGCTGTGCCATTAGTGTATAGGTAGGTGACTGGCAAGTTAATCTTTCTATTGGTAGTATTCTCCACTTTGCACCTGGAGGTAGCACAGTAGCATTGTATTTGAAATGGGTAACCGGACAAAGCATCTATTCAAAGTGCTAACAACAGAACCATTAGATTGAGTTAGCTGTCGTATTAACCTCTGCTGATTCTGCCATAGACATGTACTCCACAACGGGGTTTTTGCTTTGCAGTGGGTCATGTACTTTTTGCAGGTTTTGTCAGTATAATATATATTTCTGTTGAGGTGGAATCTTGTGGATCATAGGGTCACACACTTCACTATTTTCTTGGGCAGTTCTGTGCCTTGAAGGATTGGTTTGTACCTTTGTTCTCATGTTGGTTGCTGAAAAGTCTGTCATTTGCAACGAGGCCTTTGAAAATAATATATATTAAGATCTTGAAATGAAAACATGCTGTGTATCTATTTTCAAAATCTGTGTACAACTTCTAATGTGTTTATCAAATTTTGGTTCTTAATTTATGTTCTTGATGATATTCTAGAGTTGGGTTACTTGGTTATTCTGTTAGATGTCATGAATGACCTCTCATTTTCTGTGATGTTTGATTAAAAAAAAAATGTGAAGTTGCAAAATGAAAATTCTATTGATTTTTTCAGGTAGTCAGTGCTGTGAATTGTGCTAGGAGAGGCTGGGTCAACGTAGACATAGATATCATAGCCTGTGAAGCATGTGGGGCACGCCTCCTCTTTTCTACTCCATCATCTTGGACTCAGCAGCAAGGCATGTTACTATTTTATCCTACAATATCATGATTTATCAAACCAAGCTCTAAATGGTGCAGGAACTTTTTGTTATTCTATCACTGAAATGGAACTATTTTCTCTGTAATTTCAGTTGAGAAGGCAGCCTTGGTATTTAGCTTAAAGCTAGATAACGGACACAAATTACTCTGCCCATGGATTGACAATGCCTGTGATGAAGCACTCACACGGTTTCAACCTACAACACCTCCAGTTTTAGTTGATAAATTTAGAGAACGTTGCTCTGCACTCTCACAACTTATAGCTCTTCCTGTAATATCGTCTTCAGCCATTGAATGCATGAGAAGCTCTCAGCTGGAGCAATTCCTTGAACAGTTTTCAATGCTGGAATATGGCGATGGATCTGCCAACAATTCTCAATCAGAATATCTTGGCAATGAAAGTGAAGCAGATTCTGCTAATTTGTATTATCAGGTATTAACTTTGTTTGCTAGCAAGGTTTATAAATTCTAAATTATTTTGTAGTTATATATGTTTACAATTTGCATATCATCATGAACCCACATGATGATTATGCTGTTTTCTCATGGATTATAATGGTGATGGGCATAATGTTTCTATAACCCTGATAAACTTGTCTACTTGGTTGTTTGCATTTTAGTGATCCACTAGAGGGTGGTTCAAGATTTTCCTTTATCCATTGCCAACTTCATTCCTTGCCTCCTATGATAAAATTAGGCTTGTATATGTTCTATTTAGATTCTTGCAATTTACATTAATCATAAAAGCTTGAATTTATTATGGAGTGTGTTTGATATTGTTTCCATGTGTTTTTTGTTTTTTCTTTTTTGCATCAGTGATTTCATCTTCAAATTTTCAGCATGCAAACAATCGTCAGAAATGCTATTTTCTCTATGCCAAACAATGTGACCTTTTCATTGGCATTCTTATGTAATAATTGCTATTGCATTTTAGTTTCTCTGTTATTGGTGAAGTAATGTCGTTTTAAAGCATTTTGCAGGCACAAAAGTTCATAAGTTTATGTGGCTGGGAACCTCGTTCACTACCTTATTCGGTCAACTCCAAGGATGGACCTGATCAGTCTGCTAAAAATGCCAATGCATCAACTTCATCTTATTTAATTACTAATAGACAGATCCCCAGCATCAATCTCGAGCCTGCTAGTATGAAGGAAATTATGGAGGCAGATGAAAATTCCAATATTTCTACTGGAATACAATCTGATCCAACTTCTGTTGTTTTAGATTGCAAGCTTTGTGGAGCCAGTGTTGGATTATGGGCTTTCTCTACCGTTCCACAGCCTATGGAATTATTCAGATTAGTTGGTTATGCAGAAGTCAATAATGAAAATGATTCTGGAACCCATGATTTAGGGAACGTGAATCATCTTGATGATAGAGTGGGTGTCATGAGTACTTCATTAAATGGTGCAACATCAGCAAAGGACAGACCAACAAATTTCAATTTGACCATTGCTGGGGGTCCTCCACCAACAAGACAGAATTTTAAAGCAACAATTTCTTTGCCTGTTATTGGCCAGAATTTAAGGGCTCAGTTTTCTTATGATTCTGAATATAGAGATCGTAGATATGTTAACCAAGAAGATGGTCAAACTGATTTTCAGAATAATAGTTTATTTCTGGAGAAAAATGACCATGCCGAGAACACCCAAGGAACTTCACCTGAAGTTGGTGTGAACAATTCTATTGAGGAAAGTCTGATTGAGAGCGCACAGAATGTAGTACAGAGTTCCTGTCAGAATGGTAAAATGCCTGGAAATGTAGAAAACGTTATACCGGATGCTTCAGCAGTAAAGGATCCTGGTAATTCTCGGGTTAGAGACCCTACTACTGTAGTACCAGATGGCAATACGACAATTAGAAACCGTGGAAGTAGCAAAGATGACTTGTCAGTGATGGTTGCATCTGGCAATTGCAGTTTCCAACAGATTTCAGGAATAGATAGAGTTCAAAACAACGAAATTTCTTTAGTCACTAATAGCATGCCGATTCCTGGAAACAATGAATTAGTGACCTGTCGTACAGGTAAGCCATATTTGCCTATTTTTCTTTCTTTTTGACCATGATTGTTAAATCAACTTTGAGAGTTATTTGGTATTTTTGCTTGTTTACTAGTTGACTGACATGAATATCATATGCAACAAGTAGAGAAATCTTTTTGATAAACTAATCTCACACCTATCCTAGGGAGTCTTTAATGCAACTTCATGTCATATTGGGCCAATCCTAGATATACTTATCTGATAGCACCCCTGGTAGAATCCATCTCTTGATTCTTTGATCCATCTAGTCATAAACTCCACATGAAGTTTTGTGATTATAAGCCTCAATAACTGGTCTGTAATTTGTCTCAAGTTCTTGTTTCCATGTCTAGGAATAGTTTACTTGACAACAATATAAACCTAGGAAATTAGTTTATTCAGTAATTAATGATAGGGCTAGATATGGTTGAACAGGGCACTGTACAGGGATATCTCAAGTGAAGGTTGTAACTTCTAGTTTGCTTATGATACATATGAGAAGATGGAAAGCAATGTGAATTTGGAGATTTTGTGGCAGTTCCTAGAGGCTCGTGGCTGAAGTTGCCTCTCCAACTGGACTTGAATATTGTTAGTGAAATTTCTAGGAGGCTGGCTAATGAAACCATTTAAATCGGAGGACATAATTTCTAGGAGCATATCAAGTTGTGTGGACAGAGCATGGAGGAGTAAAAATCTGTGTTAGGGACTACAAAAATACTGCTCCTGGGATTGCATGTTGATAGTGACTTTTCATGGGATTGTGTGTTGATAGTACTTATCCCTCTTTAGAAACAACCAACTAATTGTGTCTGGAACCAATGTGTGATTGGAGTAAGAAAACCAATTTTAAAATATTCCATTTGTTGCTTTTAGTGCCAAACCTGTTGTTAAAAACACAATGTTAAGGCAGCTATGGTCATCAAGATTTTTTTGCAAGTTAAATCCCTGCATAATGATCATATGAGCTTGTTTTTTATGTTTAATTGTCTGATACACTTAGAAACTTAGGCATTTCAAAATTGTTGCTAGTTGATCATCAAAACCCCTTCCTCTCCTGATCGATTCTAGTTTCACCGAACCATCTACAGTATCTTGGTGCTGGGTTTTGATAGGTGTTTCCAAGGGAACTCTCGCCGGTATGGAAACAGGGTTTTTTCCTCTCCTAGCATTCTAGGCTTCCAGAGATGGAGCGGTGCTTCTCTGTGGAAGCCAAACGCTTCTCCATTTCGGCGAAGTCTGAAGTGGCGGATTTACGCTTGGAGGAGAGGAGAAAGGGGTTCTGTGGGATCATTTTTTTGGTTCTTCAAAGTTCTATTTGGTTGCTGGAAATCGTCGAAGAGGCTGCAAAGTTTTCAGTGAAGGACTTTGTTAAGTATTTCCGGGAGGATGTTAAGGTTTTGATGGTTAGAGGGGGAGAGAACAAGTCTGGCCGCTACTTAGAGGTGTTGGTATTCGCTGAGGGTGGTCGGAAAGGGGTTGTTTGGCTCCTAGAAGGCCGTAAAGGTGGAGGGTGGGCTCGGTTTGCGAGTGAGCTGCGGAAGATGACATCCTTCCTTGTCTCTAAGGATCGGGTGATGGGTCCTGAGTCGTTCACTTCGAAATGGCTGGGTGCGTCTTCTAGTCGGCAGGATGGGTCTCCTTCCTACGCTGCCGTAGTTCGGGGGGTAGATGATTCTCTCGTCAAGCATGCAGGGATGCAACGCTCAATTGATGAGCCGAGTGGGTTGGATTTGCTCCCGGAGTCATGCTCTAGGGTGGTCGATGAAGGAAGGAGGGCGGTGAATTGCTTTGACCTGGAGGAACAACCGCACAGATCGCCAGAGAATTCCTCTTCACAAGGCTTGCCGCTTGATCCGTTGGTTAAGGGTCTGAGTTCTCGTCTGCTGGGTAAGAAGAAGATTCACTGTGCTCACTCTGCACGAGGCGTGTCTTTACTTTTGAATTTGAAATTGTATGGGTGGATACGCAAGCTTGTCAGCTCTACTTGGGCTTTGGGCCGGGTTATTCGGAAGCATTTGGGCCGTTTTGCTGGGTTCAGTTTGGGCCCTAAGTGCAAAGGGTTCCGTTTGGGTCGATTTTTGCAGAAACCTTATCTGAGACACATTTTTAGAGTCCCTTTTCAGTCGGTTATCTCTGAGGATGAGGGTCCGGTGTCGACGGCCGATCTTGGGCGTTCTTCTCAGCCGGAGTTATCGTCGCCTACAGTTTATGGGTTGGTTCGGGGGCGATAGGGACAAAACGACCCGTCGACGGCCGATCGTGGACGATTTTCTCAGCGGGAGACTTCATCGCCGTCAGTTTCTGGGATGATTCCGGGCTTGTCTCCTGTTCCAGTTTCGGCCTCTATGCCTATTTGTTCAAATCTTGTCATTTTATCTCAGGAGGACACTGTCGAGCCGTCCCTCCCTTTCTCCTTCCCTCCTTCAATGGTTGCTCTCACGTCTTCGGCGAATCCCCTTGTTGGGTCTGGTTTTTTCGGTGGACATGGTCTTGATGCTGCCACCGTGCCTTGTTGCTCTGGGTTTGTCCCTCCTCCTCTCACAAGGGCGGCCGAGATGGGTGAGAGAATTCGCTCTTCTCTCCCTGTGTTGCATCCTTTTAAGCCTTTCCAGCGTTATTACCGAAAAGCTTGGGATTTCAGGGAAGGTCAAGTGAAGTGGAACGATGGGCTTCTTGCTGATTCCATGGAAGCTTCGAAGAAGACTGGCGGCTTTTGTAATAAGGCTTCGGTTGTAGAGCCTTATTCTAAGGAAGATTCTGCAGCTCCCCCTTTGAAGTCTTCTGCAAATACGACGAGCAATGAGAAGAAGGTAGTGAGCAATGGGAAGAAGGGCTTCCTTCGGAAAGGATTTCTCAACCGGAGGCCGTCTGTGTTGGTCCCTTCTACGAATTCCTCCTTGCCTTTTGAGTTGGCCTTGTCTTTGACTTCGAAGGACAAGGAAGTTGGTATTGTGAGGGACAGCGGCATTACCAAGTATCAACAGTGGCCGGTTGGGTTTGATCAGTCTGAGGAGGCCGTGGTGTGGGAGCAGGATGAAGAGTCTTGGGATGGGGTGCCAATGGTTTGGGAGATGGATGATGGTCTTGATGTGGAGTCGTTGGCAATTCACGATGCTATTTCAGAGGATTTTTTTCGAGATTGTTTGGTAGCTCGCAAAAAGACTAAAGGCAAGAGGGAGCTTTTGAATTTGAAAAGCTCCGTTAACTATAGAGATGTGAGCGCTCCCTCAAGACGCCGAAAGGATAGGATCCCTTGACGTATGATTGTGTTCTCCTTGGTGGGTTTTGTGGTCTTGGGCTGTTCGGTTTGTAGGGTTTGTTTGATTGGTTTGTTTGGGCTCCTTTAGGTTCTTTTGGGCTCTTCTTTTGGCTAGCTTTTGGTTGCTTCTATGTATACTTCCGGTGTACTCAGGGGCGCCTTACGCTTTTAAATAAAACTTTTATTACTTATCAAAAAAGATAGTGCATCAAATCGTCCTTTGTGACAAACCATCCTTTTTTTCAAATCTCCGTTTTTATAGCTGGTGAAGTTTGAGAGTATTGCCTTCTTTGATAAATGCAAATATGATTTATGCATTTGTCACATTTGCAGTTAATTTGACATGCTCTCTCTTTTGATTCTCATGTCGATGTTCATGGTGTCATTTGATTATTAGGAGGTTTAACAACTTTGCTCCCACTTTCCTTTCAGGAAAGGATCAGAAGAAGAAAGTTGCATCAGACAAAGCAATGGAGTTTGACCCAATCAGGCAACACAGATATTTTTGCCCATGGATTACATCAACAGGCAATGGGGCAACTGGTTGGCAACAAACGCTGTCTGCTTTACTACGTCAGAAAGGGTTTTCTCCTTCACCTTGGAACTCTCCATCTGCATCCATAATTAAGGTAATTCTGAACCTCACATGCGCCCTATAATAACTGATGGGGTTCTCACCGTATCTATTTTCCTACCAAGTAAAGCTATCGAGGCCACATGGTGGATTGGGATGGCTGGTGCCACTGTAGTATAATCAATCTTGCACCGAGTTTATTATTTATAATGAAAGCCATCTTTCTATTTAACATTTGTACAGGTGGATGATCCCATTACTTCAGTTAGGAGGCTTTTCATGTCTCCATCTGCAAAAAGAATGAAGTCGACTCCTCTATCAAACCCGAGCATCAACCCTTAGCCAGCTGATTTTGCTGTGCATCAATGGGTTATATCAAAAACGTCTGATATTTGATTTCCTACCATTTTTATTTGGTAGATTTCTTACGAGATTCCGATGATGCACTGCTCTTGGCATGCGATCCATTTGAAAACTCCAAAAAATGTTGTATTTGTTGTTAATTAGATCTGGCACAAATGTAGTTTATGGCCAAAGTACTGCTTGAGAATCTATTAGATGTAGCTTGTACCTTTTTGAGGCAACTTACAATAATAAGAAAGAGTGTATTAAAGGGGGTTTCTCTCTCTCTCTCTCTCTCTCTCGATAACAGTGGATTATACTGTTTTACTACATGGAAATATTCCTTCTACAAAAATGGGAAAACAGAAATGGGTTACCGGGAACAGCAATCAATGCTACTCTATTAAGCCGCAATTTGTGACAACAACCTTTGAGTAAGGACGGTTGAAACCTCTTTCTGCCACGACAGCCCTCTTATCTCCTATCAGCTTGGCCACCCTGATCACCAGACACAAGTTGATAGTTAATATATATCTTAGATTATGAATTGTTAACAGGAAGAGCCGTGACCTCCGATGAGTACCTGTAGGAAAAAGTAGCCACGATCTCCAAAATACAGTAATCTTCTATTTCATTAGTAACCATCATTTAAATAATATAGATGACCATACTGACGTAGATAACTGATTAAATAGATAACTGCTACTAGCTCTCAAGATGAGAGTAGTTTATTTTAATTAAAACTGCTACTTGTCCTCTCTGAGATCGAGGTCTTTTATTCTGCTACTATTACGAATATCTTGATAAGTTTTAATAACTCCAGATTTTCGAGAAACCGTTCTAACTTTTCAAGATCCCACTAATAAGCTCTCACCAAAATTGCAGTTTGCAGAGTGAGTTTGAGCCAGTCACTAAAATTGCCGTGTAAAGAGTAAACATGATCAAGCAGATTGTAAATTCACCTGAAATACGGAGAAGCAGTATTCTCATTCACAGTCTTCACCTGTCCAATCCTCTCCACAACCTCCATTCCTCCCAAGACTCTCCCAACAACTAAAGCCGATGCGTCCAGCTCTGGGGTATCCTTGGTGGCAATCACAAACTCAGTTCCGTTCGGGTCAGTTCTGACCTCCTCTTCATCAATCTCAAGCTTCCCCTTCCGTGCCACCAACTTTAATTTTGGAGGCGGTTTTGAAGGATCTCTCACAATGATGCTCACACTTCCTGCCAAGTTGTTAGTCCCCGAACACTTGTCATACAGTCCCTGCCATTCATCAGTGAGATTTTGAGCTGCCAATCCGCTTCCCGTGCTCTTCGCAAGCTCAGCATCCACACCATAGGATCTCACTCCACCATGTTGGACATAATTGGGCATGATTTTGACGAACTCTTTCCTTCTGTAGCTTATACCAGCAGCTCCAGTAACAAGATTACTGAATCTGGCAGCTCCAGCTGGGGCGTTTTCTCCATATAGCCCGATAATGATGCGACCAACAGGTTCTCCATCAATGGATATATCAAGGAATGCTTTCCTTGTTGGTTTTATGTTGGTGCAGTTGGGAGAGGTGTTTGGGTTTTCTTCTTTTCCTTCACTTATATTGGTGGTGTCTGCCATGTTTTCTTCAGCGTGTGCCTTGGACAGGAGGAGGAATGGCTCTTGATTTTCAGAGCCCAGAAGGAGAAGCAACAAAGAAGTGCTGCCAATTGCAAGCTCTCTCCGTGAGAATTTGCAGCATTGTTTGATGATGGGAGAAGAAGTGGGAGTGGGTATGCTATGAACTTGCGGAGGAGGTGATGGGGGTAGTGGAGGATGGAGGAATTGAGAGGGGGATTGCAAGAATTTGGGAGTAGGTAACATTTCTGCAAGCCAAAAAGTATCTTCCTAATTCGCTACTCTACTTGAAGACTGGTTTTAATGGAGGAGTAGGAAGCTAGCGTGTGAAGAGATTTCGTGGATAAGAAAGGCACAAAGCCAATCCATATGCTAGCTGTACGTATAGGGAAATTACACACAAGTAGTTTTGAGAGTACCTCTTAGGTGGGGGCCATCTTCAGATTTGAAACACAATCCCCTCATTTTGCAAGCAATTGTACGTGTGAGATTAAGCAAATATATTTATTGATAATAACCAAATAAGAAAAAATGGAAATGGAATGGGCGAACCAAATTTAGTGTGGTGTGGGGCCAATTTAGGTGCAATACCTAGGTAGGGACCTTTTAGGTTTTTTAACCTCAAGTTGAGGTTTCTTCTTTTAAAATGAAAAGTCCAAATTAAAGCAATATCAAAATATCTTAGGGGTAGTATGTTAGATCTCAATCCATTTTAGCCTAACCCCAATGGATTGAATAATTTTTTTTTTTTTTTTTTTTTTACACAAGTACTAATCCAATAATTAATTTTTACCATCACATCGTGACATTCAATTGTGTGACAAATATACAAAGAGTCTTGTAAATAGAATTAGTCGAAGTAGAATAGTGAAAATTCCACGGCCTGACACCCAAAAGCTACCATCCCGAAACCTGAAGGAATTAATATTTCTGAATTAGATCCTTGATTAGACAGGAATCATATATATATATATATATATATATATATATATATATATATAATAGAGGAATCACTAAAAAGATTGCACAATATTCAAACAAGTGGCATCTTAAAAAACCTGAACCCTATTTTGGTGTTAAACATGCGGTAGCCAACTCACTATGCATCAGTTATTTTTTTCCTACAAACTAACTAAAACTAAAACGTAATATTTCACAATAACTGTAACTGTTTACTATACTCTCAAAACCCTTTACAAAATCATTTTCTATACAAAATTCAAAACTATCTCCCGCCTCTTGGAGTTCGTCTTCAAATCTGAACAACCAAAATGTTCTCTCTCTATAGATTTGTAGGGATCATATGTGTGATCATTTCTTTTTACCTTTACAAAATCGTTCCATACAAAAAATACAGTAAATTTTTTTTGTTTCAATGGAAATAAACGCTATTTGAGAAATTAGTTTGACTCATTGCCTCTAACACCATTTGTAGAAAATGAATCCCTTTCAAATTCCAGTAAAAACACAAGTATTGTAGTATTATTAATTTTTTATTATTACTCTCATTATTCAAAAGCCAGAAGCGAGAGATTTACAAGATTCTTCAAATCGTTACTTTGTCGTATTAAACGTAAGGATTCATTTCTATATTTTATTTCCTTTGTAAGAAAATAGAGGTTAATGAATGTTTTTATGCAATATATGATTAATATATTTTTTTTCTTTATATTTCTGTGATTTTCTTCTTCCTTTCCATTTTTTTTTTCCTTCTAATTTATTATTTTTTCTTTTGTAAATTTTATAGTAAATTTAGTAAAATTACGGTGAGAAAGAAAGATTCACATCGTTGTGTTTTGCACAAGGTATGACGATTTTTAAGTTTACACTGTTATTTATTAATTTTTTAAATCCCTTTTTTTTTTGGAATGTGTAATACACATTGTTTACGAATTTAATTGATGGACGACATTACTTTCAAGGTTTCATTAGAATGGGAAAAATTATACATAAAATACAGTTATTTTCTGTTATATTAGTATGTTTGATTTTTTGTTTTTTGTCTTTGTTTTTTTGTCGAAATAAATAATGCTATTGCTTTCTTATTCTCTTATATAAGTGGTTTTTGATTTAGCCTATAGCAAAAATTTGGGTTACACATACACCCCATAAATTTTGTTTGCTTTCTTGGAATCAGGAAAATATACAGCAAATAATTATTTTCCATTATTTGAGTAATTTCTCCTCTTTTTTTTGTCCCTTTTTTTGTCTTTATTTTTATGGTCATGTTAATTTGTTATCTTTTTTTTTTGTTATAATTTATATATTATTTCAATTTATGTTCAAAAAGTAGTTTATATATTTATTTTTTATTATTTTTTTCACATCATATATGTAAAGGATGATCGTAAGAAAAATCTCTATTTGACAAAACTTATTCCTATAGGTATGAATTTCATTGGAACCAAACAAATGTTTTTTTTTCCTATTATGAGTATATTTTGTTTGTCGTTGGTAGTCTGTTTTCATTTTTTTTTTCTTATTTGATGTTATAATTTTATATACAAAAAATACAGTTATTTTATATTATAGGAGTATTTTTTCAGTTTCTGTTTATTTTCCGTTTTCATATTTTGTCCTTATTTTCTATTCTAATTTATATATTATTTTTGTTTTTGTTTTAAAAGTAATTTTTTTTAACCTTAAATATGCAAAGGATTGTCAGAAAATAGAATCTCAACTTCTTCCTATACCTATGAGTAGGGACGGACGGAGCTAGGATTTGGGATTTGGGTGAGCCAAATTGAAAAAAAAAAAATTGGGGGGCCAAAACTAAAAAAATAAAAATAAAAATTAGGGGTAAAGTTAATTAATTTTTTTTTTTTTACGTTTCATTGAAATTGAGAAAAATATACAAAAAATACAAATCTTACGTTTCAATTTTTTGTCTTTATTTTTTGTTCTAAATTTAGTTTCTTTTACGTTATACATGCAATACATACACACATATATATATATATATATATATATATATATATATATATATATATATATATATATATATATATATATATATACACCTCTAAAATGTTGTATGAGTTACACTTCATTTCATATTGCCCTCAATTTTAAAGGTAATAAGAAAATGATATTTATAAAAATGACAATATAATATTTAGCTTCATGTTTGATGGTTTATAAATTGTTAATTATTCATTATTTGATTACGGTGAGAGTGGGATTTTCTTTGGTTAAAACATGTTAATTGTTAACAAAATTTTCTTTTGGGTTTCTTTTGTAAATATTGAATACAAATTATAGCAATGATGAGTACATTATTTTGTTCTTTTGTTTTTGTGAATTCTTATATTATGTAAAATGTCTCTTGAATTAATATCTATAATAATTGAATAATGTGATTACTTATAAAAAAAAATTGAATACATGTGATTTATTTTGATTCCTTACAAGTTAATTTACAATATACATTTACATATTTTAAACTTATTCTTAAATTTTTATTTTGTTTCTTAAATTAAATGTAATGTTTTAATTTCTTATGCAATTTTAATTAGTAAAAGCCCGCGCATGACGCGGGTTACATGCTAGTTAATAACTTAATATTTAAAAAGGAAGGCCTTTGTTAAAGAATAAAGCCCGCCTTTTGAAGCGATGTCAAATTCTGCTCCCCCTTCTTCCCTTTCTCTCTATCGCATGTTGCTGGTTTGTTTTACTACTGCTTTGCCGCAAATCCTGGACATAAACGACTGTGTTTCATCAAACTACATGTCCAAAATTGGTTGAAAATTTAAGCCACCTTCAATTATCAACCTGCATCTGTAACCTTTTTTTTAAGTTTCTTAACTCCAGGGAATGGAAGGGCATTCCAATATGTAGCTTTAGCTTACGTTACAAAAAGTGGGGTGGTGACCTCAAAATGATTCTACATTCACCTTCACAACTCAAAAAAACTCAATTGTGTGGCCAGCTATGGTAACATTGACAAATATAACCATCTCATCCAAGAGAGAAGCATTGAATATCTTCATGACATCATAAAATCCAAACCTGAAATATCACAATCAAGTAGAAGGTGAACTTCTCTCACAACACCATTCCAACTTCCAAGATCTGATGTAATGACAAATAAATTACTGAATATTATGAAATTAATTTCCCAACCCATCATGCCTTCCAAAACAGAGCGCTTCCTAAGAGTTTTCTTCCTCCATCCTGGCTATTTCAAAAGCAAAATCAACACATAATTACAGGCCTCAAAATTGGTTTGTCAAATAAACATTCGTTTATTCCAACTTCAGCAACACTTTCAGTAATACCCAACACCTTTAAATTCCGATTGTGATGCTTGCTGTGCATCACCCCCTTTACCTAAAAACACAATGCGACCTGCAAAGTCCACAAAATAAACATCCATCGTATAGGAATTATTTATGACAAATCTTTCACTTAAAGCACAAATGTCTAGAAACTACAAATTATTTCATAAATATGCAACAAAAACATTTGCCAAGTATCTTGTGTCAACAGAGTGGAAAAAGTAATGTATATACCATTGCGACGAATGGCAACCTCTCTTACACGTCGAACAAGACCAGTTACCGGATCAGTGAAGATTTTGGTCTCTAGATTCCCCTCCAAATATAGAATCGAACTACAATACCAAAATATTATTATTACCGGAATCAGAAATAGAGATGATCTGCAATAAACTCAGATGAACAAAAAAAGAAATTTGGGGCAGCAGATCATGCATAAGACCAGAAACAAACAACAAAATACAACTCCAAAGAGAAAAAGAAAAAGAAAATCATATAGAGTCATGAGAAAAAATAAATTTCTCAAGTATAAGCTCAAGTCAACAACTAGACACAGTCACGGAATAACACGCAGATCAAGCAAAATAGTATTACCAACAAATTTCCATTTTTTATTTTTTTTGGGGGGGGGGGGGGATAACGAGGAGAAACTCCCTAAGCATAGCGAACCACAAGATTATATTGTAGGCACAGGTAAATCCCGAACAATTGAGCTGTCCCACACCCAAGCACCAGGTCATTCAAGGGATTTGAATCTCTGGCATCAATGTAGGGAGCATACCTACCTGCCAGTTGAGGCGACCCCAGGTAACACATTACCAACACACATGGTTTAAAGTGTTCCACTTATTAGTGATCCAAAACAAGAAGCAAAACTCTTTAAGGTTTAGGAACTCATGCACAAGAGGCCTACAAGCAGAAAAATCTTGACCAGGCAAAATTTGCCTTGGTTATCATCTCAGGAAAACCCCATGTCATCTAAGTGAGAACAATCTATATCTTTTTCAGTTTGGGAAGGAGAGGAATTATTTGGTTTACAGAAGAAAGTAAGTCTAATATTTTTGCCAATTTACGGCTATCTATGGTTCAGCTGAGTTGGCATTAATTTTTTTTTTTAAATTTATAACTATGGAAAAGTATAGAGGTCATTGATTGCATGAACAACAACATCAGGGTTTTCTGTGTAAATGTTTTTCATCTACTTCTTGTGGAGATCTTACCCTATTAAGCAGAATCGAATCGTGTGCACTGCACTTGGCATTCATAGGCATAGCTGTAAATTTGGAAATAGAAAAAAGCATAATACCCTTCTTTCCAACCACTCAGACTCAGTTCTCTTTCAACACTGTTAAAGCACACAACCTCTTATCCAAGAATTCAAATATTGAAGGACTCTTATCTTCAAATAAGAGCACACAATCAAATACTTCCGATATCTCCTTATCAAAGTATAAGAGATAACGTAGCTTGAATTGTAACAGAATAGCATATAGATCAAACCTCTATCTATGTATATCTTTACTCGTGTACATCTCCTAGTTAGAGTATATCTCCATCTCTGTACCTCTCATAGGTAGAGGTAATCTCGATAACAAACTCTTGTAATCCTTGATTATAAATACAAGTGGAAAGCAACAAATAGAGATATGGTTGGAACAATATTCAATAGAGAAGTCTAGTTCTTATATGGTATCAGAGCTTGAAAAAGACTAACGTCTGCTCTCTATTTTTCTCTCTTCTCAATTCCCGAGTCCACCGTCACTTTTGATTCGAGTTCTACCTCGCAATCCCCTATTTTCTCTGTCCCACATATGAATCACTCTCCTTCCATCAAACTAGCCAAGGACAAGATGTGTATGGGTTTATTGATGGCACGACCCTCCCTCCTATTCAACGGATCGCCAATCCCACCATTATAACTGGAGCTCCGGCAATGATCACCAATCCTGAATACCTCACATGGTATCAACAGGATCAATTAATCATCAATGTTATTGTCTCTACATTATCTGACTTGTATGTCTCTCATGTCGTGGGTTGTACCACATCTCGTGCATTGTGAGATTCGCTGGAAAAGATGTTCGCCTCACAAGCTCATGCTCGAATCATGCAAGTTCATTTACAACTTACTACCTTGAAGAAAGGTAACACCTCTGTTACTGACTATTTTCATAAAATGAAAACTCTTGATGACACGCTAGTTGCATGTGGGCAGCCTCTCAATGACTTTGAAACTGTCTCTTTCCTGCTGATTGGTCTTGGATTAGAGTTTGATCCTTTGGTAACCTCTATAAATTACTCGTGTGGATCCTATCTCCCGTGACGATATTTATGGACTTTTGCTCGCCCATGCGATGCGTCTTGAGCAACAAATGGCTACCACTGATCTCTCTCATTCCTCTGCTCATCTCATTGCACGCACTACTGGTCATTCTGGCCAGTGTGGTAGAGGTTTCAATGCTGCCCGTGGTTTCCCCAGTGGTTGTTGCTATCGTGGTACTTTTTCTGGCGGCCATGGTCCCTCCTCTGGTGGACGTGGTTGTGGCTAGTATTTCAATTCTAATTCTTTTGGCTCCTCACGTCTGATCTGCAATAAGCCGAGGCACAATGCCATCTCCTGCTATTAGCGGTCTGATCAGTTCTCTCAGCATGACTCCCAGTCCCCCTTGCAGGCTTTCTACTCCTCTCCTAGTTTACCAACTGATGACAGTTGGTACCTCAATACAGGGGCCACTCACCATCTCACAAGTGATTTGCACAATTTCAACTTGACTTCTGATGCATACACAGGCTCCAACCAAATTCATGTGGGTAATGGCACATGTTTGTCAATTAATCATATTGGTTATGCTCTTATTTCTTCTTCTCGTCGATCCTTTATTCTAAATCAATTACTTCATGTTCCCTCTATTTGTAAAAATCTTTTCTCTGTCCGTCAGTTTGCTCATGATAACTCTATTTTCTTTGAGTTTCACTCCACTTTCTTTGCGTTTCACTCCACTTTCTTTGTGATTAAGGGCTGCCACACCAGGTCAATCCTCCACCAAGGTCCTCTTAGGAGTGGCCTTTATCAGTTGCTGCCTTACTGTGACCCTTCTCCCTCTCGGTATTCTCTTGTTGGCGAAATGACTTCCGCTAGTCATTGGCACAAACGCTTGGGTCACCCTGGTCTTCGCACTATTAAGCATGTGATTTTGAAGTTTTCTCTTCCTGTCTTCTCCAATAAGAAGGTTGTTGCTTGTGCTTCTTGTCAGCAACCCAAAGGTCATCAGCTCCCCTTCACGGCATCCACCTATGTTACTCTAGTCATCCCCCTTGAATTACCTTTTTCCGATGTATCGAGTCCTTCCCCTATGGTTTCATCCACTGGAAATAAGTACTATGTTTCTTTTATTGATGCTTTTTAGTCGATTTACGTGGTTATTCCCATCCAATGCAAATTTTATGTTTTCTCAGCTTTCCTTAAATTTCACACTATGGTTGAACGCCTCTCTTCAACACTAAAACCAAACATATCCAAACAGATTGGGGTGGGGAATTTTGCTCTCTCACCACTTCCTTTCACAAACTTGGAATTGTTCATCAGGTCTCATGTCCTCATACGTATTAGCGACAAGGCTATGTTGAGAGAAAACACTGTCACATCATTGAAACCTCCCTTGCTCTTCTTGTTGAAAGCATGGTTCCTAAAACCTTCTGGGATGAAGCAAATCAAGCTTCCTGTTACAAAACAAATCCCCTTTTCATAAACTATTTCATCGCAGCCCCGATTACAAGTTTTTATATAATCAAAATAAATTTGATTTTCGTTCCAAAGAATGTGTATTCCTCGGTTATAGCAGTAATCACAAAGGTTACAAATGCTATCATATTCCAACTAGTAGGATGTATATCTCTCGTGATGTCGTTTTTCATGAATCTACATTCCCCTTTACTTCCAATTGCTGTCTCCATCCCACCTACCCAGTCTCCTTCTATCTGGTTACCCTCCTCCTTGCAATTGCCTCAGTATGTTATTCCTACTCCTGCAAAACCAACTCCCACCCCTATTGCTGCTACTCCTGCCTCTGTAGACCTTTTCAACAACTGAGTTCAACTCTGTATTAGATCCTCTAAATTCTGTCACCCCGTGCCTGTCCTGCACTCTCACGGTCTCACCACATGGTTACCCGTGCACAAAACCAGATTGTTAAGCCTTGATTGTTTCATGATGGTAGAGTGAAATATCCTATCTCTCATGCTCTACTGGTTGTGACAAATTTAGCCCTTGATGAACCTACATGCTACTCTAATGCTATCAAAATCCCTGAGTGGCAGCAAGCCGTGCAAGCAAAATTCAATGCTCTACTCCAGAACCATACATGGACCTTGGTTCCTCCAACAACTGCTACCAATCTTGTGGGATGCAAATGGGTGTTCAAACTAAAACGTAAGGCAGGTGAATTTATTAAAAGGCATAAAGCTCGGCTTGTGGCTAAAGGTTTCTATCAACAGGCTGGTCTCGACTATGGAGAAACTTTCAGCCCGGTCGTTAAACCTACCACCATACGGACGGTGTTGTCCATTGCTTACTCTCGTGGTTGGGAAATGCAAAAAATCAATATTCAAAATGCATTTTTGAATGGATTTCTAACTGAATCGGTGTATATGTCACAACCACAAGGATTCTCTCACCCCTCCCTACCGAATCATGTGTGCAAGCTCCACAAGGACTTCTACGGCTTGAAGCAAGCACCAAAGGCCTGGTTCTCACGTCTTAGCACCAAACTGTGTGAATTGGGATTTGTTGGCTCTAAGGTGGATTCTTCCCTCTTTATTTTACACTCTGCATCACTGACTACATTTATCATAGTTTAGGTTGATGATATTATCATCGCTGCCTCTGTTCCAACAGCTATTAGTGATCTCTTGCAGCAACTATGGATGTCTTTTGCAGTAAAGGATCTAGATGGGCTGAACTTTTTCCTTGGTGTAGAAGTCATTCCACTGCAATCTGGTCTTCTGCTCTCTCAACGCCACTACATTATGGACCTGCTCAAGTGCACCAACATGCTTGAAGCTAAGCCCATCTCTTCCCCGATATCTTATCAGCATTTGCTGGAGACCCAATGGAGGACCCCTCGGTCTATCGTAGTACGGTGGGTTCAATACAATATCTTTCACGAGACGTGATTTAGCCTTTGCAGTAAATCGTGTGTGTCAATTCATGCACAAACCTTCTAAGCTCCAATGGCAAGCAATCAAAAGAATCCTCCACTATTTGAAGAACATGATTTCTCACGGTCTCCTACTCGCTTACATGCATCCACACTTGAAGCCTTCTCGGATGCTGATTGGGTAGGGTGCCCCGATGATCAAAAATCAACTGGCAGCTATTGTGTATTTTTGTGATCCAACTTAATCTCATGGAGCTCTAAGAAACATCCTACGATGTCCAGGTCAGGTACGGAGGCCGAGTATAAATCTATTGCAAACACAACTGCTAAACCGTTGTGGCTCCAGTCTCTTCTCTGTGATCTTGGTGTGCAGCTTTCTTCCCCACCAAAGTTGTGGTGTGACAACATTGGGGCAACATATTTAGTAGCAAATCCCGTGTTCCAGGCTAGAACCAAACACGTGGAAATCGACTTCCACTTCATTTGTGACCATGTTGCTGACAAGTCTCTACAAATTCTATTCATCCCGAGCAAGGACCAACTAGTTGATGTCCTCACCAAACCAATTGTCTCTACTCGGTTTCATTGGTTCCGTCCCAAGCTCAACGTGCATCTTGTCCCGTTGATCTTAAGGGGAGATGTTAAAGCGCACAACCTCTTATCCAAGAATTCAAATATTGAAAGACTCTTATCTTCAACTAAAGATAAGAGCACACAATCAAATACTTCTGATATCTCCTTATCAATAAGAGATAACATAGCTTGAATTGTAACAGAATAGCATATAGATCAAACCTCTATCTATGTATATCTTTACTCATGTACATCTCATAGTTAGAGTATATCTCCATCTCTGTACCTCTCGTAGGTAGAGGTAATCCCGATAACAAACTCTTGTAATCCTTGATTATAAATACAAGTGGAAAGCAACCAATAGAGATACGGTTGAAACAATATTCAATAGAGAAGTCTAGTTCTTATAAAGACCAACTCAAAAATCAAGGTGCTCACTGATGACTAGACAACCGTAACAAAATATATGGAACACACAAGCCCTGTCTTGTCAGCATTGTCAAAGTACTTTTGGCTTGTCAAAATAGTAGGAAGGTTCAAAAATGTTTCCCAAATGGTGCCATATAATTAAGACCGTTCAGCAAAATGGCAACTACAAATTTCAAACCCAATAGACAGGGAAAAACAAGTGTCTGCAACAAATAGTCATCTACAACCCAATTTCCAACAACCAGTTTTCCCACCACAATATCAATTTTCATCAAATTGGACAGCCGCCACAGATGCCCCAATCTTGATACAAAGCAATCTCTAATAATTCGAACAATTCAGTCAAATTCCAATGCCTTATACTGCAATCCAACTAAGACATTAGACACTAAAATTATCCAGTCACAGCATTGAACTTGCCAATAATATTGAGAGCTATTAAGAACACCCGATATACACAGTATTTCTACCCAAAATGACCAGTATTTAGTGCTTGTGTGATGATATAAATAAATGATTTAAGAAAAAATGGGTAGACCCAAAAAGAAACAAAAGGCTCACCCAGGTACAACATGCTTCATGACAATCCCACCCAACCTCTCCGGATACACCGAAACCCGATGCCACTGTACCGCACACCGATTGGCGTACTCCCTTGGATCCTCATCGTCCAACGGCCTCCGGTTGTTGCGAATCCCACCAGTCCCGAGCGAAAACATCGTTACTGTCCTCCCACTCCTCAGCTTCTTCTGCAACGGCCTCTGCCCCACCTGCCCCACCAATATCGCCTACAAAACCCCTCACCCCACATCACCAATCGAAAATCAAAACCAGTTTTTCAGTTCCCAACAATTTCCAATCGATCAAAATACTCCCCGACTACAATTGGTATAAATACGGTAGCGAATCAATGTAAATAAGGAAAACAGAGCGAATCAACGTACCTCGTAATAAAAATAAATAAATAAATAAAACCCTAACCCATTACCCACCAATCAAAAAAATTACCTAAAATTCACAACGAAAACGGAAATGAATAAGAAAAAGGGTGAGGAGTGAGAAGAAAGAATAGTGATTGGGCGTGACTGAATGTACCTTATAGATGCCAACATCGAGGCCGTTCTCGAGGGGGCGATCGTATACCGTGCGTTCTTTTGGTGTTTGCGATGGCGAAGATTGTTGAGATAATGGGGGGTCTGCGTCGGTGTCGGAGTTGAGGGCGAGCTGCTCGGAGTCGTCCAAGTGAGAGAGGTGGTCGGTGCACAAGGACACAGAGGACAGGTAATGGGTGGCCGGCTTAGCGTTTGGGAGCAGAGAGCGGCACAGCCTCCGCGAGAACGTCGCCATTGAGTTTGCCATTTTCTTTCTCACTGATTTTTGGAAAAGGGAAACGGGGAAGAAGGGTTTGGAGGAGCTTAAACCCTACAGCTAGCGCTCGCATTTTTTGTGCACGTGGCGCAACGCCATTGGTGTAATGGATTGAAAAATAAATAAATAATAAATGAGAGGAATTGAATGAGCCTGTGAGGACATTCTTATTCTTATTCTTTTTCTTTTTCTTTTTTCACTAAAGTTAACCATCCCCTTAACTTTCGTTGCTTTTAGAATCACCGATTATTTATTAAAGTTCAAAAACTATCGATTTAGACATTTAGTGTATCGAATTTTAAAAGTTTTGTAATCTCACTCATCCATTTAAATTTTTTATTAAATCCTATCAGAGACGGAGAGACATGAGAAATTTAAAAAATACCCCTCTATTTTGGAAAAAATTAAAAACGCTAGACCCATTGCCAAGTCCAGACCGTGGGTGGCTATGGGTCTGTTGACCCACAACAAGCCTTAGCCACAAGCAAACCCCTATCGTCTTCAAGATTGCGTTGTGTTTTCTTTCCTCCTCCAATTCCTCAAAATTGTTTTCACAAACCTCTAAGCAATCTGATTCACGAAACCTCAAAGCCTCTATGATGCGAACCTCAACCAACATGCTTTAAGACCTAACAAACAATATAGGATTTGTCTAAGAAAGTTAAAATTCAGATTTTTAATAAAAAACCCCGATCCAACATTTATAAATAAAACGCGAACTAAAGGTGTAAAATAATAAAGTAACAAACCCCAACCTAATGATAATAATCGAATCACGAACCAAATGTATAAAATAGCAAACCCCAACCTAATGATTATAATTGAATCACGAATCAAAGGCACAAAATTTGAACACCACAAGGAATAATCTTTGATAAATTCACAAATTCTCTAAAGAACCAATAGAAGAAGAAAACAAACCTTACATTTTCGATTTAATGATACTTCATTACAATGAGTGCAGGCAATTTATAACATTTTCAGCCATACATGCCTACTATAAGGAAAATAAAACTAACATATTTCAAAAATAAGAAAATATATTAAAAAAAAAAAAAAAAAAAAGACTCAAAACATAGGAGCCTAAAATTTAGCACTAATAATAGGCAAGTCAATCAGCTAATTAATTGGTATATAATTGACAAGTCAATCAGCCAATTAATTTGTCTAAAATTAGAAAGTAACTAGCGCCACCTTCTTCTTCTAATTTCACGCACAATCAAGCCATAATCAGCAATTAATTCATGTCATTTCTAATGAAATTACAACCATTAATCCATCCTCAATCAAGCAAGATCAGCCTCATCAATAGCTTTGATTAAATTTATTGCGCCTTCATCTTCCTTTGGGCCAAGCTTGGAATGCCCCGTTTTAAAATCACTCCAAATCTGAAAAATCGAACTCATTAAAATTGGAAAATATTACATCACATGAGAATAGTGTTGCTAATCATAAGTGGGGCTTCATTCTCAACCTTAGTTGAAGGTTTAGCCTCTCATGACTAAAAATAACATGCTAACTTGTATTAAAAACATCAAAATTAAAAAAAAACTTACAAGAAGAAAACGTTGCAAGAGAAAGACTCTGAAATTCTGCTACCGTCCACACTTTTTACAAGAGCAAAGTCTAATATATATATATAGAGAGTGCTAAGTGTCGGTGTTGCACTGCCAATTATGGACAGAATTACATGTATATTTGTTGCTGCCTTATTAAGGAAAAATTTTGTATCTAGTCTACCCATTATGGAAAGAATTGTGGTGAAACAATTCACTCACAGCTGGTGCCAGTTTTTGGATGCACGCTAGTTCCTACCTTTTTGATGTTGAAAGTTATGGAAATAACATGTGTCGATGCAGCTTGTTAAGGAAAGAAGCGTGTATTCTTTATTGGTACCAGGTATGGAAAGAAATCTCTGGCTTAGAAATAGGAGACAAATCATGTATCACTCGGTGCTTCCTTCCTATAAAAAAATCGTGAATATCTGCCACATGCACAGCTCTTGTTCGATGCTGGAATGCCTTTTGTGCATGGGTTCGCATGGATTCGGTGCTCTTGGGCTCTTGCATGGCCAGGTCAAGACAAAAGATCATTCTTTCCAAATTTGAGCTACTGACCCGTCGTTTACAAGACAGAAAAATAACCGTTAGTTTTGTGTTGCCTGCATTCTGTTGACAAAATCATTATATGTAATCTTGCTATCATAATCAGGGATGCCATGTATTTCAGAGTGTTCATTACGGAAATTTTTTTCAAGATGTTCAAGGAAGATTATGTGCAGATTCCAACTTAGAGAAGTCGGATCCCATGTTTTCGACCGGACGGCCCAGTCATGCATCCGAACGCCCATCTGTGTCAAGAAGCCGAATAGTTCAAAGTTGCATCCATTTGGACGTCATGGTAACACGTCCAAACGCTCTTTAGAGTTCGAGAAGTTTCCAGCTTTCCTTTGCAGACACGAGTGGGAAGACAGCTTGCACCAGTCTGGACACCAGGGTAACACCGTCTGAACGCTGAGATCCTTGATAAGGAAATTGCATGCATACATTCTGCATCCATCCGAACGACAGGGCAACACCGTCCGGACGAGGTCCTATTATGGCAATTACGTGAAGACAAAATGCAACCATCCGAACTCTAGGGCAACACCATCCGAACACAGCCTTAATATGGAAAAGTGTGGAACGTTATGGAAAGCCGATTGCACAGAAGACCGTATCGACGCTCAATGCTTCCGTCCGGATGCCGCCTAGAGAAATCAGAGACAGACTCAATTTAGGTCTTCTAGCCTATAAATAGACGCCTCTAGGCATGTATTCTTCACAGAATTCGGTATTGAATTATCTGTAGCTTAGAGAGGGTGTTTAGGGAGATATTGAAGATTTGCTAGCTCTCTAGCTATTGTCGGTGTGCTGTTATTGTGTTCGTGTGAAGTCTATTTTAGGGAGGAGCCCTAAGATAAAGGAATCCATTGAAGACCCCTTCAAGTATGTGACTTGGTTGGGAGCCGTTCACGTTGTGTTACGTGTCAGAGTGCAAGATACGATTGCTGCATATGGGTATGTGAGTACTACTATCTTTGTACTAGCTTTGTCTTCTGAATAGTGGATTTCTTGGGTTTGGCTGCCCCAGAGTGGTTTTTCTCTTAATTGAGTTTTCACTTCGTTAACAAAATATATATCTCATTTAAATTCCGCATTTAGATATTTTGTTACACATTGTTCACACACACACACACAGTTAAATTAATTAGAAGTTAATTTATTTTTCAATAACATACTAAGCCCTCTTGTTTTCGGTTCAAGAGAAAAAGAAAGAATAAATACTTCTGCCAGTTTTGCGCCTCCTCTTCACGTCCACATTATATGCAATTCCACCTAAAAACCTCAATTTTCTCTTAATGACCTGCAAAACACTAAAATACTAAAACTTACCAAGAACATTAGAAAATAAAAAAACTAAAGGTTTAACAAATGCAAATTAAGGGGTCCACATATGCAATATTTGGCACTCATCAAATACCTCCAAACTTACATTTTGCTAGTCCCTTAGTAAAACAAAATGAAAAATAAAATCAAAACATGAAACATAAATCCGCTGTCGTGGGAAAGACGATTGCATTTAGCATATGCAACAAGCCTTTTAAACCCCTAGGACTCCCTAGTGGACGAGTGAAGTCTTGTGAGGGTTTGCCAGCAATGAGACCCACAAACATTTTAAAACACTATGTTATTTTCAAACAATGACTTTTGCATAAACACATTGTTCATACATCATGATCAAGTTTAACAAAGTGAACATCACAATCACATTATAAGGACATCAAAAATCATTCTACTCATAACTAGCAAATTGAGACAACTCATGCTCAAATGAGTGCAAAGTGAGATTAACATAGACTCATGAGGTTCCAATTTTTTCAAAGATTGTGTACCCCAAAATTCATAGGAATTTTATCAAATGTAAACAACAAGGCTTAAATCAAAATATGCATTTTTTATTTTTTTTGTCGGTTGTGCAATACCCGACTCCCTTAAGCTTTCTAATTGAACTATGTAACAAGTGTAAGTGTTGGGCTAGTGACTCCCAAACCAGATGATTTTAGGGCACTAGATGTATAAACATCCCTAAAGGCTTAATTGCTCAAGTAAAAAAGGCTACGAAACCAAACTAGCCATATAATCAACCAAATTGAATTTCTAATCTTTTTAAGCGAACACTCAATGCTTAGTGAGGCACGAGGCTCGGTTACTCAATGAGAATTCAAACTGATGATATTTTTTTTCTTTTAATTATTTATTTATGTTTTAGAATTTAAGCCAAGGTTTCATCAACAAAACATGCTACAAATCTCAAACACATTCCTCAATTTAAATCTCATACCTCACGGAACCAATGCTAATGTGCTTGTGATAATCAATTCATGCAAGTGATGTCTCTCAAATCCAACAGACGAGTCAAAAGATTCAGATTTCTAATGACATGCAATGTCACATGTTAAACAAACCAATGACATATAAACCACGTTTGCGATGTAATCATGCTCAATTAACAACATAACACATTTTTCTTTCTTTTCAAAAGCAATAATAATAAAAAACAACAAAAACAAAAACAATAAAGATAATAGACAGAAATGTCTACCCCACCCCCAAACGAAAAATGACACATTGTCCCCAATGTGACTAGAAATACAATACCGAATGGGCGATGCAAGTCGGGTGTATCGTAGAAAAACGCTCCCCCAAACTTGAATGGCAGACACTTGTCCTAAAAAACACAACAAAAACAAAACAAACAAACAAAATAAAGTTAAAGATGGGTTACCTCCCATAAGCGCTAAGTTTACTGTCTTTAGCCAGACTCAGCATATGAAGATCGGTTCGGATAAGTTGGGTCCTCCAAGGGCGTTTCTTCAATCTCAGGGATCTTCAACTCCAGAAACGTTTTAGCCGTTGACCATTTACCTTGAAAGTGTTTCCATTCTTTGGATCCTCTATCGCAATGGCTCCATGAGTGGAAACTATATGAATTGTGAATGGTCCAATCCATCGAGATTTAAGCTTGCCTAGGAACAGATGCAGACGTGAATTCTATAGGAGGACTTTCTAACCAACTTCAAAAGATATTCGCAAAATGTTTTGGTCGTGGGCCTTCTTCATCTAAGCTTTGTACATCTTGGCAGAGTCATAAGCATCATTTCTCAATTCCTCTAATTCATTGAGTTGGAGCTTCCTTTGAGAGCCGGCCTTGGTGAGATTGAAATTCAGCTACTTGATAGCCCAATATGCTCGATGCTCCAATTCTACAAGAAGATGACAAGCCTTTCCATACACAAGTCGGTAGGGAGACATGCCAATCTGAGTCTTAAATGCTGTCCGATATGCCCATAGTGCATCATTGAGTCACAGAAACCAATCATTTCTTGTCGGGTTCACCATCTTCTCTAGTATCCTCTTGATTTCTCTATTGGATATCTCAACTTGACCACTTGTCTAAGGATGATAGGGAGTTGCAACTTTATGAGTGATACCATACTTCTTCATGAGTTGCTCAAAAAATCTATTGTAGAAGTGCTTTCCCCCATCACTGATAATGGCACGTGGTGTCCCAAAACGTGCAAACACATTGTCCTTCAGAAATTGGAGCACAACTCTGTGATCATTGGTTTTGCAAGCAATGGCCTCCACCCACTTGGAAACATAGTCAACAGCCACGAGAATGTAGAGATACACCTATAAGAGTTCAGGAAGGGTCCCATGAAGTCGATACATAAAAAAGCTCCACAACCAAGATCGAGCTCAACGGCATCATGTTTCTTCTTCCAATACTCCCCAATTTCTGGCATCTCTCGCAAGCTGAACTGTAGGCACGGGCATCACGAAAAATGGAAGGCCAATAGAATCCACTTTGAAAAATCTTCGCAGCGGTCTTTTTAGAACTGGAGTGGCCTCCACATGCATGATCATGGTAAAAGGAGAGGACATTTTTCTGGTCACTCTTAGGAATATATCTCCTTATAATTCTGATCTAGGCAGTATTTGAACAGGTAAGGATCATCCCAAAAAAAAGTGTTTCACCCCAGCCAAGAATTTTGACTTGTCATGCCTAGTCCAATGGGAGGGCATCTATCCGGTGACAAGGTAGAATATTTGCAAACCAAGGTGCAGGAGTCTGGGAAATGTGCATTAGTTGTTCATCAGGGAACGTCTTAGTAATAGGTACAACATCTCCATTGAAGTCCACAGTCAGCCTGGATAAGTGGTCTGCTACCACATTCTCCGAACCCTTCTTATCCCGAATTTCAATGTCAAATTCCTACAGCAACAAAATCCATCGGATGAGACGAGATTTAGCATCTTTCTTGGACAACAGATACTTCAAAGTAGCATGATCTGAGTAGACCAATAGTTTAGACGCCAACAAATAAGATATAAACTTATCCAGAGCAAAAACGACAGCCAACAACTCCTTTTCAATGGTAGAGTAGTTGAGTTGTGCGTCATTCAGGTTCTGTTAGTTTGTGATTAGCTGCATTCTGTTGGACAAAATCACTTCTATATAATGATGCTTATTATACATGGATGCTATTTTATTCAAAGAATACACTTCAGTTATGAGCTTCAATAAGACTCTGTGCAAAATTTAAAATAATGTAGTTCAGTTCCCTTGTATTCATCCGGACGATGTGGTATTCCATTCGGACGCTCATCTGTCAAAGCATCATCCATCCAGATGACGAGAACTTTCCGTTCGGACGTTCCTCTGTGTCCAGAAGCTTCAAACTATTCTCGGTTGCATCCGTCTGGTAGGGGTGAAAAGGCAGTTACAGTTAGTGTTATTGGGCAAAATCGTTAACCGTAACTGGCTAGGTGGTTAGTGGAAATCGCTAACCGCCTCCGGTAATCGGTAACTGCTTTTGATTTTTTATTTTGATTTTTTTTTATTGTTGGACCTGTTTTGAACCTTTTTTTTTTTTGCCTAGTTTTTTAAGGCCTAGTATTAGATTTTACTGATGATCAAACAAACAAGAATGATAACACCAAATAAAATTGCCCACATTTCTAAAGGATATAAACATGAAATGTCTTCTATATTTAGAAAGGTTTCAACCATAACATCTTCAGACCTCTAACTATCAACTAAATATCAAGATAGATAAAGCATTCCCACAACCTTACCAAAAGTCTAGATATGAGGAAGATCTGAATTAAAAAACTATAAAAGAAAGAGAGAGATTATAGGACTTGAGCATCTTTTGGATCTAAAAAACATAAATAATCCATAGTCCACAAGTCAACACACCCACACTCACAACATGGTTTGATTCACAACATCAAAAAATCAAACCATATTCAAATAGTCCATAGTCCACAAGTCCACACACCCACACCGATCAGTTATCAAACCATACTAAAAAATCAAACCATATCCATAGTCCACACACCCACACTCAACATAAAAAAATCTTGTGGAAATAACAAGAAGACTCCGATTTGGTCTTCTAGCAAAATCCTGTGATATAAATATAATAACAAGTCAAAAAATGTTGAGTGTAATTGTATTGTAATATAAATATAATGGCATGTCAAAAAATGATAACCTTCCTCTAGGGACTAGGAATAAGATGTTTCAGTAGTCCTTGAATTTGAATGTTGATTATGAGGCCCATCTATAATAGAAAAAGTTTGAGTTAAATAAATAAATAATGAAAAGTAAGTGAAATGAATTTATAAATAACTAATTCATAAAAATTTACCAGGTTCATCATAACTTTCCATAAAGTCCTGAAACACTTCCTTATGGATAATTGGGTGGTTCTTTAACCAGTCTTGTGTACAAATCAAGGCCTCAATGGTAAGTGGAGACAATGAACTCCTAAAGGTATCCAATACACGCCCTTCGTTGCTAAAGGCGGACTCAAAGGCAACGGTGGAAATAGGGATGGCCAATACATCACGAGCTATCTTTGCGAGAGTGTGATATTTTAGTGCATTAACCTTCCGCCAATTTAAGATGTCAAAATCTATGATATTTGCTTCACACCCATCCAACAAATATCGATCCACCTCCGACCTACATTCCAAGTCATTCTCTACGACAAGGTGTTGGAAAAACATACTCCTATATTGTGTCTCTTTATCTTCCTTAATACCATCACTACAAATAGGATTGACATCTGCTCTTCTTGTATCTTCAGCAATAATAGATGACCCCCCCCTCCCCCCATGAAACTTATTGTATTGCCTAATTAAATGATTCAGGAGGTCTCTCACTTTTGCCTCTATTTGATCCACCCACACAGGCCCATTGCATTTTCTCAACAAAAACACCAACGCCTTTATCTTGTTACCAGAGAACTTCAATGTAGCTTCATAAAAAGTTTGCAAAAACGTCACAAATGCCCTAGCATTTTCTCAATCAACAGGTTGAGGAACAACAAAATGATTATGTTCATCCTCCCCCAATAGGTCAAAAGCTCTTTGGTACTTCTTAGCGGTGCTCAACATCAAATATGTAGAGTTCCATCTAGTTGGAACATCTAGACACACCATGTTCTTACATTTAATTTTTTCATGCTCTATACAATCTCTTCAAGCCTTCATGAACAACAAGGTTTAAAATATGAGCAGCACAAAGCATGTGAAGAAATTCTCCTCCCAAAACATTATGACTTTTGTTCTTCATCCTCTTTCTCATATACTCAACCCCCACATCATTGGCTGAGGCATTATCGATTGTAATAGTGAACACACTATCAATCTCACACTGGGTCAATGCACTCTCTATCATTCTTAAAAATAGTTTCACCCCTATGATTGGGAATTTTGTTAAACTCGAGTATTTTTTTTATGCATTGTCCAATTAGAGTCAATGAAGCTAGCGGTAACACACATGTAGTTTATATTTTGCAGGGATGTCCATGTATCGGTAGTGATGCAAACCCTTTTACCGCTCAAAAAAGCCCTTAACCTAAGCTTTTCTTCTTCATACAATTTCAAGCAATCTTTTTGTAGAGTAATACGACATGGTACTTTGAACCTAGGTTCAATTCCCTAAATCCATCACTTTCCACATGCCTAAAAGGCAGCTCACGTTTGATGAAATACCGAACAATCAAATTTCTTATATTGTTTGAATCATACTTCATGAATCCTATTTGGTTACCACTACCACCTTCTACCGGTTTCTTGAATGACATTTGCAACAATGTTTGGTTTTTGGGTAGTTTCGATTTCTTAAGCGGAGAGTCTGGGCAATTAGAGGTAAGGTGAATCATCATGGGTGAAGTGCCATTTCTTTTATAGTGACACCTATCAACCTATTGCAATAATTGCACATAGTTTTGGGGTTCTTCTTGTCGATTGGTTCCACTTTTTTAAAGTAACTCCACACAATGGATTGATTCATAGGTGGTTTTCTACATTGTGATTGTTGGGAAGGTGTGGGGCTTCCAACATTAGCAGTGGAAGTTGTTTCAAAATTGTCCTCTACCATAACAGGGGTGGTTGCATCACTACAAGTGTCTGCCATCTGTTATTAGATATACAATAAAATTTATTAAACAACCAAAATGAGGAGGAATCACACCTCAAAAATAAGAAATCTTATCTCATATAAAAAGAAAAAATATATAAATCTTCATTGATCTGATTGCAAAGTTGTGATAACAAATCAAAATATGATTTTCTCTTCTATACACTGTACATAATATTCTATTACGAAATATTTTACTAACATGTATAATCGGCAACCAAAAAATAGAAAGGAAAAAAAGTCTGGAATAATAAAAAATATGGACAGATTTTTTGTAATGGAACATTTTTTTTTTGTTAAAAATGGAATAATAAAACCGTTTTGCAAAATGTTTGTTAAACACATAGACAGATCTACGGGAACTAAAAAAGAAAATGGAGTCAACAAAAAAGGGCTTCTGCTGCAACGTAAATAAGATCATAGCTTCAGAGTCAAGTAGCTAAATTTCATCTTGACATAAGATAATAGGTGGCAAGATACCAAAAATGGTAATTACAATAAAAGTCTAAAAATGTTCATTTTACTCTCGGTATCCCATTTGCCACAAATATAAAATTCCAGTTTTGCAATCAATCTCTCTTTTAGAAATTTTGTATCTTAATCATTAACTTAAATCATAAGATCTGAGTGAAAGGGCATATTTTGCTATCCATATCTATACTGAATGTGATTGGAAAGCAAGAATATTACATACGAATAATGTTTATTTCGTTTGTTGGTTCCCCCATCTAGATTTCTTCAATGTAGTTATTTAGAAGATGAATCACACCTCAAAAATAAGAATAATCTAGGAATAAACAAATTTGTTAAACAGGGACGAATCTACCGATCTAGGATGTTTAATCCAACCAATACAACGGAACAACATTCATTCAAATATTACAAAGCAAACAATATTCAACAATGTTCAAGTATAACAAATCAAACAAATCAAAGAAATAACCAAAACAGAAACCCAAAACACAATCTAAAAATGTCTAATGACAGAAGAAGAAAGAAAACTTACTGGCAAAGAGCAAGAGAGACTGAGAAACAACAATGGTGGAGCGTTGGAGCTTCTAGGCGGAGAGAGAGAGGCCGGCGAGTGGCGCTTGGCGCTATGTTGCGAGAAGGTCGAGAGGTTGAGGACACTAGGCATCTAGGCAGCAGGGCTAAGGAGTGAGGAGTTGAGGGGGAGGCGGCGTGAGTCGTGAGAGTTGGGAGAATGAGATGAGATGAGCCCTTAGGGTTTCTTTAGGTTTAGACGTTTTGTAATAACCCCGACCCCCTTTCGAGGGTAGAATAGTCTTTACCACTTATGAGAATGGATAACTAGACGGGATTAATAAACATCTGATTTTACATATGAATTTTATTTCTTGATATTAATTCATATTTCTTGATATTAAATAACCACTCCTATATTTTATTAAAACACCTACTTTTGAATTTAATAAATTTATATCAATTTAAGTTCCACTTTTATATTTTATATTTATAAAAAAATATGAGGACCAGATTTTATATTTTTATGCAATTTTATTCTTATTAAAATACTTGTTTTATTATATAAAACCCTAGCAGTCAAAGAATAAAACCCTAACCCTTATATATATACCCATTAGCCGTCATACTTCTCCCCTCACCGCAAAAATTGTCCGCAAAAATTGTTTTCGTTTTGGATCAGCCATAGCATCCTCCCCATGTTTCTTTCTTTTTTCTTTTTTCTTTTTTTGCCAACCATAACAGGCCTAGAGACTAGAGGCATGACTTCATTGACTTGTCCTTTTCCTTGTTGCTTTCTTTTCCTATTTTTTTTTCTACAGCAGTACGTGATGCCAACCTTTGTTTATTTTAATTTATTTTTTTTCCTGCCCTTTTCTTTCTACTACCTGCTACAACAAGACCATTCCCTCTTCATTGTTTTATTTTGATGTTTCCGAATCCTAGCCATAACATACACTATCACGTGATTTTCTCTTTAAGAAACTATTGGTTATTTTCATAAGCATGACGTCGTTGCCGGGACATAACTCTGTCCCCGAAATTCCCATAC
The DNA here is from genome assembly GCA_028654335.1 of Alnus rubra. NCBI lineage: Eukaryota > Viridiplantae > Streptophyta > Magnoliopsida > Fagales > Betulaceae > Alnus > Alnus rubra. The sequence goes on along the minus strand of JAJPGS010000712.1, from coordinate 305,013 downwards.
CGTTTGATTTGTACATCTCATCTATAAATTCTTTTATATATATATATATATTATCGACTGGTTGCTTTCCTTTCTATCCTTTTATTGTAGGTCCTAAATTACTCCTATTATTTTTCTCCCTCTACTCCTCTACCCTAATGACCCTATGATAAACCCTCCTTGGCACAACTGTATTTGATTTTAGTTATTCTAATTCTGCCCCACAGAAAAATAAATACGTTTTTTTTTTAATTCAAGTGTTTTTAAAAGTCCTTGTTAATTGCTTTAAAAGTTACGGGGCCTTTTTAATAAATTATTTTGAATATATGTAAAGTTTGGTGATACATGAATTTATCAAATTTTATGACTATAATAGAGAATATTTCTTACGACAATTGCCTTTTATTGAACTGCATTTTTTAATATCAGTAAAAGAAACTGAATTAGTACTCATTTAATGATTTAAGTATGATTCGAGTAATATCGTTAAATGTGCCTAGGGAATCCATTCTCAGTAGGTTAGCAAGACGAAGTCTAGTGGTGTCAGTGTGTAGTCTAGCAACTAGCACAAGGTATTAATTTTTAATTTATTTAAACCGTACCAGGTGACTAGTTAGCGGTCGAGATAGTCCAGCGACTTATTGCAATCAGAGAGGTAAGGGATCCTCTACCCCTTTTCAAATTGTTTTATGTCATATTACTTTATCCTTTTTTTAAACATATTTGCAATTAATTGTTCTTGTTCTATATTTCAAATTATATTGATGCATGAAGGATTGTTTTAAAAATAGTTTTGAGATGAAAATTGTCGGTATAAATGTTAATCTTGAAATCACTGTTTTAAAAGAAGCTTTGGTTATAAAGGATTTTCTAGTTATTCGTAAATTGTGTAGTTGGCTCCCAAGACGGGAAGTTACAGCCTTTTGAAATTAATGAGAAAAGGAGAGTAAAAACCCTCCCACACGTTGCCACAAAAGTTATCAAAGGAATAAGAATAATTTGTGAGAATGAGATTTTTATAAATGAGGCACGTGTGTGGAGGAGACTATTATTTTGGCCCCAGAGATATTCACAGTGATTTACAGAGTTTAAGCTTGGTACCGTTGCTTGGATGGAAGCGCAACTTCTGAAGGACTTAGAGAATGCGGTAATCCATCCCTATGTCATGCTAAGTGCACTTCAATTAATTAGCTGACGGGGCAGGCCTGTGGCCACAGTTTACCTGCCTGAGGTCGCAGTAGACCGCGCAACCCTAGTACACAGGGCGTAATAGTGTACATGGGCCCTATATATGAGAAGTCTTAATCGTTAATGGGTATTTTATATGTTAAGTAAAATGCCAAATTTTGAATTGTGTTCTAGAAATTTAGATTTCAAGTGTATTTTAATAATTGTTTTAAAGAAAATGAAGTTAACTCAACCGTTTTATGGTTGAGGGTTGTCTTACTGAGCATTTCTCGCTCACCCCTTATTTTTGTTTTGTTTTCAGGTTATGAACAGAGAGACCTAGGCGGCCGGGATGAGATCTAGGCTAGCAGTAGGATATTATTTTTCTGTTACCTTAATAAGTGCACTCGCACAATAAATCCAGTTTTCCTTTGCATTTTCATTTATGGTATCAAACAGTATTACTCTTTTCGAAATAAACGTTTCCGCATTTATTAAAGCTCTGAGTTTTAAAATTATTATTATTCTCTTTATTTAATTCAGGATATTAGCTAGGTTGTTGGCAGACCTTACGAATCTTTGCAGTTTGGTGTATGAAAATGGACGAACCTAACCCTTAGCGGTTTGGGGGCGTTACACGTTTAGTTAAGTTTGAACTGAAACAACGTGGTTTTATATATAAAAAATTAAAAAATATATATAATAATAATAATAATAATAAAGGCGGTTAGCGGTTAGTGGTTAACGGTTTTGCGGTTATACAGTTAGTGGTTATGGGCGGTTATATCACCCCTACCGTCTGAACATCTCAGTAACACGTCCGGACGCCTTTCCGTGTTTGACAAGTAAAAGAATTTCTTCACAAAACACAAATATGGGAAGACAGCTGCAACTATCCGGACGATGTAGTGTTCCTGTCCGGATGCTTTCCTTGATAAGTGTTAGTTTTTGTGTTTGCTGCATTCTGTTGGACAAAATCACTTCTATGTAATGTTGCTGCTTTCACAGGGATGCTGCTTTATCCAGAGTCTACTCTTCAGCTATATTCTTCAAGAAGATTCTATGAAGTTTTCAAGGAAGTTTATTTCGGATCCGTGTCAGCCGTCCGGACGACGTGGTATTCCGTCTGGACGCCATTCAGTCAGCAACATCCGTCCGGACGACCAGAACTTTCCGTTCGGACGTCCCTCTGTGTCTAGAGCTTCGAACAGTTCAAGTTTGCATCCGTCCAGACGTAATGGAAAATCGTCCGGACGCTCTTCATAGTTCGAGAAGATCCAAGTGTTCTAGCGCATCCGTTTGGATGACGTGGTTATACCGTCCGGACACCATTTAGTGTTTGACAAGTATTAGGGTTTCTACCTCAAAACACAGTTATGGGAAGACGGCTGCTACCGTCTGGACAATGTGTGATCCCGTCAGGACGATGTCCTCTATAAGGTAAGTCGTGCATACAAAGTTCAATTGTCCGGATGTCAGCCTTCATGGTCCGGACGATCAAGCTTCATATATGGAAATTGCGTGCACCAGTTCAACCGTCCGGACATCACCCTTTAGGGTCCGGACGCTCCAAAGCCTTATTATGGTAATTACGTGCAGCTGAAGTGCAACCGTCCAGACGCTAGGGCAACACCGTCCGGACGTGGCCTTGTTATGGAAGCTTTCAGTACTATTTTGGAAAGGCGGTTGCAATTAATCGTCTGGACGCTCGGTCAAGCCGTCCGGACACCCTCGGGTATTTTGATCATAACTTTTTACTCAAATATCGGATTGGGACGAAATTGGCATAATTGGAAAGCTAACGAAAAATAATGTAAATTGATCATCTAGACGGCCAATAGAAGCGTGGAAACATCTAGCGTCTGGACGGCCCTGCAGAATTTCCCAGAATTGCTTTTCGGACACGAAAACAGTAGCCCGTCCGGATGGGCCAAGGCTACCGTCCGGATGCGCATGCCATAGACTCCGATTTTGACCTGTTTTATGTCTTCTAAAGCCTATTAATAAGAGGCTTGAGGCATGCATTCGACACAGAATTCCGTGGTGAATTCCTTACAGCTTAGAGATGGTGTTTAGGGAGATATTGAAGATCTGCTAGCTCTCTAGCTTTTGCCAGTGTGTGATTTGATCAGCTGTGAAGTCTATCTTAGGGGTTGGCCCTAAGGTAAAGGATTCCATTGAAGACCCCTTCAGGTAGGAGACCTGGTTGGGAGGCGTTCGTGTTGGATTACACGTTAGAGTTCAAGGTACAACCATTGCATCAAGGGTATGTGAGTGCTACTTCTTTGTAACTAGCTTTGTCTTCTAATAGTGGATATCCTGGGTTTGGCTGCCCCGGAGTGGTTTTTCTCTTAATTGAGTTTCCATTTCTTCAACAAAATATTTGTCTCCTATAATTCCACATTTAATATTTTGTTGCACACTGTTCACACACACTGTTAATTAGAAGTCCAATATTTTTCAATTGGTATCAGAGCAGGTACACTCTGTTTAGGATTTATTTCCTGAGTGTGATCCTCATCTCTTTGTGACTTCTATTTTTTGATTACACCTTTTATCATGGATTTCTATCAGTTATCTGAAGAAAATTATGATATTGAGCTCTCTAAAGTTTTTGCTAAAATAGATAAAATTGTTTCTCCAAAGGAGCTCAAACAGGTGAAGCAAGAAAAAGAGTCTTTGATTGTTCAGTTATTTGAATCACATGTTTTGATTGACTCTTTGAGATCTGAGAATACCATGCTATATGACATCATTGATACACTTGAGAATAAATTAAAAGAATCTGAAGATCTCTTGAAAAAATTCTCAAGTGATAATTTGAAAAGCATGTTTTGTATTCATTCAGATGTTTCTAACTAGCCTGCTTTAATTGTTGATGATATGAGTACTTCTACTTCACATACTTCTGATTCTGAATTAGATATTATGCCTGTGATAGTAGATACAACTTGTTTAGAAAATTCTTGCTTAAATAATCATGTGATGCCAAAATCCAAGGAATCAGGAACAAGAGGTAAGTTTGTTCCTATTTGTCATAATTGTGGGAAAATTGGTCATATTAGGCCAAATTGTTATTTGATGAAATCCCACAGGCCTTGGTTTAACTAGGATGTTCTGAGGAAAGGTAAAGTTGAATATTCTTTCTCATCCAAATATGTCCCTCCTCATATAAAAGGTAAGGGCAATATTGGGTGTAAGAATGCTTATCATATTTCTGCAAAAAAAGTCAAGCAGCATTCTAACAAAAGAAGCCTGCCCACCTGTCATCACTGCGGCATCACCGGTCACATCTGACCCAAATGTCCACAGCTCCAGGCTCAGAAGTCGAAGGTTCAAAGGGAGCTTCCAGCAAGAGCTACATCAGGCATTCTACCTCCGATAGCACATCTAGCTCCACGGCATCAGCAGTAATTTGTTCCTACCAATCAAAGTGGCAAACCAAAGAAGAACAAATCAAGGCGCTACAAGAGAAAGCCGCAGAAGCCCATTAGCTACCATGACTATGAAGGGTTTCTAAGTCTGATGCAAGGTATGCTAAGGAGAACGGACAACATGGACAAGATCTGCAAGCCACCGCCACGGGTTAAGCAGGTATGGGTCAAGAATGATGAGACCATTCACCCATTGAGGGGGAGTGGACTCACCTAGTAAAGGTGAAGTCTCCCATGCCTAGGATTTTGGTTCCTAAATCCTAGTACATGTCAGGTATGTTTGCATTGCATAGTTGATTATGCCATATCTTATTCATGCCTTGTATTTTGTTTGTGGAACCATATATTTTATCCCCCATATTTTCTCTTGTTATCTTGAGAAACTTCTGCAGATATTTTTTTTGGGGATGACAGTTAAAAGCACGTCGGGTGGCTGCTTTTCTATCTTGGTATTTCTAAACCTCTCTCCATGAGGACAGGTTTGATTTTACCTTACATACTGGGATTAGATGTCATTTCCTTTTCTATAAGGATGCCTTTGTTGTTTTTCTGTTTATTGGTTTTCAACAAAAAAAGAAAAAGAAAAAAAAGAAGAGGTTTTGGGGTATGTGAGTGCTATTGCGTTCGTGTTGGGTTACACGTCAGAGTTCAAGGTATGACCATTGCATAAGGGTATGTGATTGCTACTGCTTTGTAACTAGCTTTGTCTTCTGAATAGTGGATATCCAGGCTTTGGCTGCCCCAAAGTGGTTTTTCTCTTAATTGAGTATCCCATTTTGTTAACAAAATTCTTGTGTCATTTAATTCCGCTTTTATATTATTTTGTTAACACATTGTGCACACACACACGGTTAAAATAGAAGTCATCTATTTTTCAATTGGTATCAGAGCGAGAACACTTCGTTGAAAGGATTTATTTCCTGAGTGTGATCCTTATCCTCTTGTGACTTCTATTTTTTGTTAGCACCTTTTATCATGAATTTTTCTCAGTTATCTGAAGAGAATTTTGATATTGAGCTCTCTAAGGTTTTGGATAAATTAGATAAAACTTCTAAAAACTCCAATAAAGAGCTAAAAAATATGAAGCAAGAAAAAGAGTCTTTGATTGTTCAGTTATCTGAATCACATGTTTTGATTGACTCTTTGAGATCTGAGAATACCATGTTGCTTAGTATTATTGATGCACTTGAGAATAAATTGAAAAAAATTCTCTAGTGATAATTTGAAAAGCATGCTTTGTATTCACTCAGATATTTCTAACAAGCCTGCTTTAATTGATGATGATATGAGTACTTCTACTTCACATGCTTCTAATTTTGAATTAGATTCTATTGATATTAAGACTGTCAAAAAGTATCCTTGAATCACAAAAGATATCCAAGAATCATTCCACAAAATTGAGTTGAAGTAAAACAATTGAAAAATCTAACTCATTAAAATTGAAAAATATTACATCACATGAATAGTGTTGCTAATCATAAGTGATGCTTAATCCTCAATCTTAGTCGGGGGTTTAGTCTCTCATGACTAAAAATAACATGCTAACTTATATTAAAAACATCAAAATTAAAAGAATTTACAAGAAGAAAACGTTGCAAGAGAAAGACTCTAAAATTCTGCTACCATCCACACTTTTACAAGAGCAAAGTATAAAATATATAGTGCTAATTGTCAGTGTTGCATGATGTGCAAATTTATTTAGTCGCAAGCGCACAAATCGTATGTAGCATAGTACATGCAAATGCGAGGTCGAATCCGCAGGGAAGTGTGTGTAAGAAAAGAAAAATCAATTTCTATTTAAATAAATTTTGTTTTAACCTAGAGCCAAAGATTTATAATTTTTGTCAAATAAAATAATAAACTCAAATGACTCTGAATAAGAACAATTTATGAAAGCACTAAGGTTTCAGAATCCACTTCGTCAAGTCAAAAACACATTCTTGTATTTTACTCATACACTCGATAAACAAGTAAGTTTTATTCTCTGTTCAAAGTTCCATAAAAATTATGTTAAATCATTCAATGAATCCAACACAATAACAAATCATAGTGAATATCCAATTAAAATTAAATCATCCAATGTATCCGCTCAATGAACAAATCACAATAGATATCCTTTTTTAATTGAATCATTCGATGTATTCGTTTGGTTGAAACACATCAAATATCCAACTTTTAATAAATTAACATTCAATCAAAAGACATAAATCAAATAATTGAATTTGGACTTTGAACAATATAGTGGAAAAAGAATTCGGGATCGTATAAATAAAACAACAAGAATGTGTCTTTATCAATGACGAGGTTTCATCTTGTTAGTATTTTATATTGGCAACATTCTAGTTGACAAAAACACTTTATGTAACGGTTGCTTTTTAACAGGATGATCGGTTCTACTCAGAGTCTTCAAGTAATATGGACAGTGTCTCATTTCATGCCATGTGTTTGGTCACAAGCTTCTAGAAAAATATCCATGAAGAGTCCATTACAAAAACCAAGACAAACCAGCCGGTTCCTGTGCAATCGTTCGGACGGGCCTTTGAATGCGTCCGGATGCCCCGCAGTCTCTTACAGATAAACATTGAAGACGTCCGGACGTTAGAGCAACACCGTCCAAACGCTCGGTCAATCAGTATTCAACAAGGAGTCTGTTTTAAGAAATTGACAGTGTTTTGGAAGTCTCTCCAATCCGTCCGGACGACTCGGCAACACGTCAAGACCATGTCCAGTATTTGCAGACCGTCCGGATGACTCAGCAACACGTCCGGACGATATCCAGTAGTTCAGAATATTCCAAAGTTCCGTTCAAACGCGGAAGGGATTTTAGCGAAGACCGTCCGGACACTCGATCAAGCCATCCGGACGTGAACCAGATAAAAATAAAATTACGCTGTTTCTGAAAGGATATCACAGAAAACCATTCGGACGTGGCTAACTTCTGTCCGGACGCTCGACAGACAGAGTCTGAATCTCAGCAGTTTTTTAGGGTCACTTGAAGCCTATAAATAGGGGGCTCTAGGTATATGTTTTGTACAGAATTCGACAGTGAATTCCATAGTGCTTTGAGAGGGTGTTTAGGGAGAATCGAAGATCTGCTAGCTCTCAAGCCGTTGTCGGTGTGTGCTCAAGTGTTCATGTGAAGTCTATCTTAGGGGTCGGCCCTAAGGTAAAGGAATCCATCAAAAACACCTTCAGGTGGAAGATCTGGTTAGGAAGCGTTCGTGTTGGGTTACACGTTAGAGTTAAAGGTATGACTATTGCATAGGGTTATGTGAGTACGAGTGTCTTGTAACTAGCTTTGTTTTTGAATAGTAGATTTCCTAAGTTTGGCTGCCCCGGAGTGGTTTTTTCTTTTCATAGAGTTTCCACTTCGTAACAAATATATTGTCTCATTTAAATTCCGCATTTAAGATATTTGTTTGCACACAAACACACACTTGGTTTAAATTAGAAGTCAATACATTATTTTCAATTGGTATCAGAGCAGGTTATACTTGTGTTTTAGATTTATTTCTTAAGTGTGATCCATGACTTCTTCTAACATAAATATTCCTGAGTTCTGTGAAGATGATTTTTATGATTTCTCTAAAGATACCCTTTTGATAGGTAAACTCTTTAAGAAATCCAATAAAGAACTCAAGTTTAAGCAAGAAAAAGAGTCTTTGATTTTACAATTATCTGAATCACATGTTTTGATTGACTCTTTGAAATTTGAGAATACCATGCTTTTTGATACTGTTAATGCACTAGATAATAAATTAAAAGAATCAGAGGATCTCTTGAAAAAATTCTCTAGTAATAATTTGAAAAGCTTTGTATTCATTCAAATATTTCTAACAAGCCTGATTTAATTCTTAATGATTTAAGTACTTCTATTTCACATGCTTCTGATTTTGAATTATATTCTATTGATATTAAGCATGTGATAGAAGATATAACTTGTTTAGATAATTCTTGCTTAACTAATCATGTGATGCCTAATGATGTGATTTTTTTCTTACTTCAATAATAATACCACTCGCAATAGAACGAATCGTTGTAGGATGGTGTCTATATCGAGGGTGTCGATCCACAGGGAATGTATTGGTTGCATGCGTCAAGCTTTAATAAAATCGGTCCAAATTTATCCTTTGGAAAGTATGTTGTTTTTGTGATTTTCAAGTTGTAAACTACTAACAGAAATTAAATTCTGCAAAGTAAATTAAAGTTGTATGAAATGATATGGGAAACTAGGGAATTGATTTCACCACTATCCTTGTACCAATGGCCATCCTATTAACATGGGACTTTCTTTCTAGGCATGATATTACCCGTGTGCGGTTGTCAAGCGCTCAACAAGGTGTCAAGAAAATACCATCATTAAAAATAAGCATACCCCATCCTAAGATTAGTACGGATCATCTACCTAAGCTAGGGTGTAGCATCATCCGTCTATCCTAGGCATGAGGTATCAAATTTATTAAATTAGTTACATGCAAACAATGACTAAGTGTAGCCCATCCTAAGATTAGTACAAATCATCTACCTAAGCTAGGGTGCAGCATCATTTGTCTATCCTAGGCATGAACTATCAAAATCTCTTGTTGCATGTTCAAAATAATACCATTGCATAACCATTACATTTATCATCTTTTGAACAATAAACATAATTTGAGCACAATCAAAATGATAAGCTTTCTAGATAAACATTTCATCATGATTGCATTTAACTTTAAAACCAATTACGAAAATGTAATTCTCATAGTTATACAATCATCAATGCCCAAAATAAATATCCCAAAATAAAACACAATTAAGCCATTGATACTTGGATAGGGTTTATCAAAACCCTAGGGAGAGCTTTAGCTATGCATGGAGAGCCTTTGAGAATTTGGTGTTGAAAACCCTTCCATCCCCTTGCTGTCCACCGAAAGTTTCTGCCCAATAATGTTGCTGGAACTCCCCCCCTTTTTCTCTCCCCTTTTTCTTCTTATTTTCCGGATGGTCTTTTTTTTTTTTTTTTTTTTTTTGGTTTTTTTTTTTTTTTTTTTTTTAATAAGATAAGCTATATACATATGCCAAGGTATTCACCCAACACGTCAACCAATTGAAATCTGAGACATCAAACACATGCATAAATAGTTTCACATTTCATGCCTCACAACTACATGCTAGTGTGCTCTATGCTAAGTGCAAGGTAAAACATGTGATGTCATCACCATTTACAAACAAGTAACCAAATCAGCTTTCCTAGTCAAATGATCATGTGTTCATAAGTTTAAACACGCCAATGAATGCAAATCAGAGTTAAAATGTCACACATTCTCGATTTTTTTTTTTTTTTAAACAAAGCCTATAAACAAAAGGACATTCCTTACCCCCAAACTTGAATGACACATTGTCCCCAATGTGTGAATAGAGATACATTACCGGGAGAGAAGGAAAAGATGGGGCGAATCGAACTCCCCCAAACTTGGATGTAGGCGCATCTGTCCTGAAAAACACAACACTGCTCCAGCCGTATAATGGACTAGGCATCATGAAATGCACGGATGGAGTGTTAGTAAATAAAAACAACTGCCGAAAATAAAGAAAATGAACTGAATGTAAACAAACACAATCAACTAAATGGATGGGTTGCCTCCCACCAAGTGCTAAGTTTAACGTCGTTAGCCCGACAGTCCCCCAATCAGTCGTGATAGACGGGGTCGTCCAGTAGCATTTCCTCTACTTCTGGATTTTTCAATTCCAAGAACAGTTTCAACCTTTGGCCATTTACTTTGAATGTATTGCCGTTCTTGGGATCCTCAATCTCGATGGCTCCTTGGGTCGAAATGGTACGAATGATAAACGGTCCGGTCCATCGAGATTTGAGTTTTCCCGGGAAAAGATGCAAACGAGAATTATAGAGAAGAACATTTTGACCAATTTCAAAGGATTTTCTCAAAATTTGTTGATCATGAATCTTCTTCATTTTATCCTTGTAGAGCTTCGCACAGTCATATGCATCATTCCGAATTTCCTCCAACTCATCAAGCTGAAGTTTCCTCTGAGAACCCGCCTCGTGGAGATCAAAATTAAGCCGTTTGATGGCCCAATATGCATTGTGTTGCAGGTCCACTGGGAGGTGGCAGGCTTTTCCAAAAATAAGGCGGTATGGGGACATACCAATGGGAGTCTTGAAAGCAGTCCGATATGCCCACAGTGCATCATTTAATCTCATTGACCAATCTTTTCTTGTGGGATTCACTGTCTTTTCCAGGATGCGCTTGATCTCTCGATTGGATACTTCCACTTGACCGCTTGTTTGCGGATGGTAGCCGGTGGAAACCCTATGGGTTATCCCGTATTTCTTCATGAGAAGGTCGAAAACCCTATTGCAAAAATGCTTGCCTCCATCACTAATGATAGCCCGTGGAGTACCAAAACGAGCAAAAATATTATCCTTCAAGAATTGGACCACAGCCTTGTGGTCATTTGTTTTGCACGCCTTTGCTTCCACCCACTTAGACACGTAATCAACCGCGACGAGAATGAAAAGATTACCATAGGAGCTAGGGAAAGGTCCCATGAAATCGATGCCCCAAACATCAAAGATTTCAATTATAAGAATTGGGTTGAGAGGCATCATATTCCGTCGAGAAATGCGGCCTAACTTCTGACAGCGCTCACAAGCTGCACAATAAGTATGGGCATCACGAAAAATGGAAGGCCAATAGAATCCACACTGCAAAATTTTTGCAGCGGTCTTTCGAGCACTAAAATGGTCCCCACAAGCATGGTCATGACAAAAGGAGATGACACTAGTTTGGTCACTGTCAGGAATACATCTCCTAATAATTTGATCGGGACAATACTTAAACAAGTATGGGTCGTCCCAAAAGAAATGTTTCACCCTGGTCAATAACTTAAGTCTATCTTGCTTAGTCCAATGCAAGGGCATTTGGCCAGTGACAAGATAATTAACGATATCCGCAAACCAAGGTACAGAGATTTGAGCAATGTGCATGAGCTGCTCATCAGGGAATGTCTCAACAATGGGCAAAGTATCCTCATTGTAGTCCACGATTAACCGAGACAAATGGTCAGCTACCAAATTTTCAGAACCCTTTTTGTCCAGAATTTCAATGTCAAATTCTTGTAGTAGCAAAATCCACCGGATAAGATGAGATTTAGCATCTTTTTTAGACAAAAGATACTTCAATGCGGCATGATCCGAGTAGACTATGACCTTTGATCCCAACAAGTAGGATCTGAATTTGTCTAACGCAAAGACAACCGCCAACAACTCTTTTTCAGTGGTAGAATAATTGAGTTGTGCATTATTAAGAGTTTTGCTGGCGTAGTAAATGACATGGGGGAGTTTGTCAAAACGCTGCCCCAAAACAGCACCAATTGCATAATCTGAAGCATCACACATTATCTCAAAAGGCACATTCCAGTTTGGTGGCTGGATAATTGGCGCGGATGTCAGAGCTGTTTTCAGAGTCTGGAATGCTTGACAGCATTTATCATCAAAGAGGAATGGGGCATCTTTGGCAAGCAAACTGCACAAAGGCCTGGAAATTTTGCTAAAGTCCTTAATGAATCTCCTATAGAATCCGGCATGTCCTAAGAAAGATCGAATTTCTTTTACCGTCCGTGGAGGTGGAAGGTTAGAAATTAAGTCAATCTTTGCTTTATCAACTTCAATGCCACGTGGGGAGATAACATGCCCCAACACTACTCCTTGTTTCACCATGAAATGGCATTTCTCCCAGTTAAGAATCAAATTCTTCTCTTTACATCGTATCAGCACAAGATTCAAATGGTGCAAACATTCTTTGAACGGACAACCGAAAACCGAAAAATCATCCATAAACACCTCGAGGTAACGCTCAACCATGTTAGAGAAAATGCTGATCATGCACCGCTGAAAAGTAGCAGGTGCATTGCATAACCCAAAGGGCATGCGTCGATAGGCGAACGTTCCAAAAGGGCATGTAAAAGTGGTCTTTTCTTGGTCTTCCGGGTCCATGGGAACTTGGTTGTAGCCGGAATATCCATCAAGGAAACAATAGTACGCGCGACCAGCTAAACGTTCCACCATTTGATCAATGAAGGGGAGGGGAAAATGGTCTTTCCTGGCCATAGAATTCAGCTTGCGGTAGTCAATGCAAACTCTCCATCCCGATTGGACTCGGGTTGGGATTAACTCGTTGTCCTTATTCTTAACTACCGTCACTCCTGATCTTTTTGGTACAACATGAATGGGACTCACCCATTTACTGTCAGAGATGGGGTAAATCATGCCCGCATCTAATAGCTTCACAACCTCCTTCATTACCACTTCTTTCATGTTAGGGTTCAACCGACGTTGTGCCTCGCGAGAAGGCTTGGCATCATCTTCCAAGTGGATGCGATGCATACAAATGGATGGGTCGATTCCTTTTAAATCTGCTATCGTCCAACCAATTGCTTCTTTGTGCTCCTTTAGCACACTTATCAATTCACTCTCCTGATCTTCTTGTAAGTCAGACGCAATGATCACAGGGAGAGTGTCATCCGAACCTAAGAACGCATACTTGAGTTTATCCGGAAGAGGCTTCAACTCAAGCTTCGGTGGGGATTCTAAAGAAGGAATGGGAGGGGTCCCTGAAGTCAAGGGCAGTTCTTCTTTAGCCAATTTCCACGGAGGGCAATCAATCTGGTCAGCAGTGTCGAGCAGGGAATGAACTTCACCAATGTACTGCTCAACATCAAAATCTTCACTGCTGAAATGGTTCAAACAAGATTCAAGAGGGTCCTTCGTCAACAAGTGGGGTAGTACTTCTTCAACTGATTCATCAATGAGGTCAACAAAAGAACACTCAGCTACATCTGGGGGCTGTTGGAAGGCATTGAAAATATTCAGCTTGACTTTCATATTCCCAAAAGTTATCTCCATAATCCCTGTTCGACAATCAATGCAAGCATTGGCTGTGGATAAGAAAGGTCGGCCGAGAATAACAGGAATCATCTTGTCAGGGTTAGGGACTGGCTCAGTATCTAAAACAATGAAGTCCACAGGGAAATAAAATTTGTCCACTTGAATGATTACATCTTCAATTATTCCCCGCGGTCTCTTGACAGATCGGTCCGCCAGCTGCAAGATAACAGTGGTGGGGATGAGTTCTCCTAACCCTAACTGCAGGTACACAGAGTAAGGAAGTAGATTCACGCCTGCGCCCAAGTCAAGGAGGGCTTTTCCTATCTTGTGGTCTCCAATTGTACAAGAAATGGTGGGAGTACCAGGATCTTTGTATTTCAAAAGAATGCTATGCTGCAAGAGGGAACTGACTTGTTCAGTTAGAACAACCTTCTTTGGAGTATGACTCTTTTTTTTGCGCTTTTGAGTGCACAAGTCCTTGAGAAACTTGGAATATGAAGGAATTTGCTTGATAGCATCTAGCAGAGGGATGTTAATTTTCACTTGCTTGAAGATCTCAAGCATGTCCTGGATCTTCTCTCCTTGCTTTCCAAACTGAGTGGATTCTCTGAGGCGTTCTGGAAATGGAGCCTTAGGTGCATAAGGCACCGCAGAAATAGGAATGTCGTCTTGCACTACTCCTTTGTCTTTTGCTTGGTTCAACTTCTTTGATGGCTCTGACTCTTCATCTTTCTTCTCCTCCACCTTGTTGTCCACAAGTTTTCCACTCCTCAGAGCCGTGACGGCTTGCACTTGGTCATGTTTAGCACTACTAGCAGTGTTCTCATCAATCATACAATGCCCCTTGGGGTTCACCACTGGTTGGCTTGGTAGAGTTCCTTCCGTTCTTTTATTGAGGGCGTTCGCCAGTTGACCAACTTGGATTTCTAGCTTGGAAATTGATTGAGAATGAGAGTTTAGCAACTGAGTTTGTGACTCGAGTTTGCTAAGAGCGGCTAGCACTTTATCTTCAAAAGAAGAGTTCCTGGGAGGCTGTGGAATTGAATGACTTTGTTGGTGAGGAGGATGATAATTGGATTGTGGTCGGGAGGCCTGATTGGGATGCTGTGGCACAGAATTGTCCGTCGCTTGCACTCGCCATGAAAAATTCGGGTGATTTGTCCATCCCAGGTTATATGAATTGGAATAAGGATCATTCCTCGGTCTAGAGAAAGTAGCATTAACTTGCTCTGTCGAAAGCTCAGAGAATTGCCCAGCCGTAGGGCAGTCTCTGACGTGATGAGCAGCGCTGGAGCAAAAAGAGCAGGGTTCATGCTGTGGAGGGATGTGTGAAGAGGAAGTAGATGCGAAGCCGGCTGCCATGAGCTGGTCTATCTTCCGAGATAATGCATCCACCTTGGTGGTCACATCGAATGGAGTACTTGCTTCAAAAAGATTTTTCGCCTTGGGAGCTTTGTGAGCAGGGGTCCTACGACAAGTACTAGAAGCATGTTGCATAGAGTTTTCACTTAAATTGTCAAATAGAATCCATGCTTCATTCTCGTTCTTCATCATGAAAGTACCTCCACAGGAGGCATCAACCATCTGCCTATGTGGCTCAGTCAAGCCATCATAGAAACATTGCACCAGCTGCCATTTAGGAATGGCATGGTGCGGGCATTTCCTTAACAGATCCTTCAATCTTTCCCACGTCTCGTGGAATTGTTCTCCCTCAAGTTGTGAAAAACCAATGATGGTTTTCCTTATTTGATTGGTCTTGCCAATGGGAAAATATTTCTTCAGGAATTCTTGCTGCATCTGAGTCAATGACGTGACGATGTTGGGTTCAAGGGACTTTAGCCAATGCTTGGCTTTTTCCTTAAGAGAAAACGGGAAAAGACGCATCCTCAACACATCTTCAGAGAAACCGTGCATCTTAATCGTCGAACAGATTTCTAAGAATTCATCAATGTGTTTGTAAGGATCTTCGTTATTAAGTCCATAGAAAGATGGAAGCATTTGAATTGTGCTGGACTTAATTTCATAATTAGCCACCGTGACATTAGGTAGCTGAAGACATGAAGGTGAATTGTAGGTGGACGGGAGGTAGTGATCTCTTAACAAAACAGGTCTTTCTTCTTCATCGGCCATGACTGAGTTAGAATGTTCTCTAGACACACTAGCCGTTCTTCTAGTCCTATTTTGTCTAAGAGTACGCCCAAGCTCAAGGTCGCACAAATTCAAAGGAAGTGATAAAGATCGACGACCTAGCATAAACTAATCTACAATTCACACTACCTACACAAATTAAATTAAAAAGAAAAGGTACTAAAAACATAAACAAACAAACGAAAGAAAATATGCACACTTGCCCGATGTTTCGAAATTCTGTTTAAAAAGAATGACTTTTTTTTTTAAAAAAAAATTTCGATTTTTTTTTTTTTTTTTTTTACTTACTGTCCTTGGTACAGAACTGAAACAGGGGCAGAAATTAATCTATACGTACTGAGCAAAACAGAAACTTTATGAATTCAACAAAAAAAAATTGTAAAGCAAAAAAAGGTAAAATTTATCACAATTCTAGAAAAACTTAATAATGCATCCGTTAAACATTCCCCGGCAACGGCGCCAAAAATTGATGTGACGATGTTGGGTTGGAAAGCTGACATTTGGAACTTCAATTTAGACATAGGAAACGCTCAAAAAGAATATCGTTTGGTCCTGTTATGATAGGTCTAAATCCAATAGGCTGCTACATCCGAATTTCCATGTATTTTGCTTGAATTATGTCATTTCTCTCTTATTGTCCTACAAAACATAAAAACACTAAAACTAGCCAAAACATTAGAAAATAACATAGCTAAAGATCTAACTAATGTAGATTAAGGGGTCTAAATATATAATAATTTGGACACATCACCTAACTCCAAGGAATCAGGAATACAAGGTAAGTTTATTCCTAAGTGTCATAATTGTGGGAAGATTGGTCATATTAGGCCAAATTGTTATTTGTTGAAATCCCACAAGCCTTGGATTAAGTAGGATGCTCTGAGGAAAAGTAAAGTTGAAGATTCTTCCTCATCAAAATATGTCACACCGCTTAGGAGACATATAAAAGGTAAGGGCAATATTGTTTATAAGAATGCTAACCATATTTCTACAGAGAAAGTTAAGCAGCATTCCAACAAAAGAAACCTGCCCACCTATCATCACTGCGGCATCACCGGTCACATCCAACCCAAATGTCTACATCTTCAGGCATAGAAGTTGAAGGTTCAAAAGGAGCTGCCAACAAGAGCTACATCAGACACTCTACCTCCGACTACATTTCAAGCTCCATGGCATCAGCAACGACAACTGAAGTTTGTTCCTGCCAATAAGAGTGGCAAATCAAATAAGAACAAATCAAGACGCTACAAGAGAAAGCCGCAGAAGCCTATTAGCAACCATGGCTATAAAGGGTTGCTGAGCCTAATACAATGTATGCTAAGAAGAATGGACAACATGAACAATACTTGCAAACCACCGCCATAGGCCAAGCAGGTATGGATTAGGAATGATGAGACCATTCACGCCTTGAGGGGGAGTGGACTCACCTAGTATAGGTGAAGTCTTACCATGCCTAGGATTTTGGTTCCTAAATCCTAGCGCATGTCAGGTATGTTTTGCATTGCATAGTTTATCATGTCATATCCTATTCATGCCTTGCATTCTATTTGAGGAACCATTTATTATATCCCCATATTTTCTCTTGTTGTCTTGAGAAACTTCTACAGATATTTTTTGGGGATAATAGTTAAAGCACGTCGGGCGGTTGCTTTTCTGTCTTGGTATTTCTAAACCTCTCTCTGAGGACAGGTTTGATTTTACCTTACATGCTGGGATTAGATGTTATTTCCTTTCCCATAAGCATGTCCTTGTTGTTTTTCTATTTTTTTGTTTCCAACAAAAAAAAAATGGGGGAGAAGATGCATAATTTTATTTTTTTATATAGCTTTGTAGATATTGTGTGTTTTTTCCTGATATCTCAGTTCATTGTGCATTAATTGAATATGCCTATATATGATTGAGAGTTTATGTCTGATATCTGCTAAGTTTTCTTGTGCATCTTAATACTAGATAGTTGCTTTTCTCATGCAATGAAAAATTGTGCACTATCCAAAGCTCCCCTAAGGTACATTTTTTCTCTCTGACTTTTAGCTTCTGGAAATTCTAATGAGAGAGATTTTTTTTTCTAAGATGGTCAAATTGACCAACTTGCTAGTTGAACCTAGAACCCATAAATTATGGCATTCTTTCTAGGTTGCAGCACCAAGTGATAAAAAGCATTCAAAACTAAAAAAAAAATGGATAAATAAAAAGATCCACTGCTTTTGTGCTATAAATCTATTCTTGAACTTGTCCTTATAAAAATAGTCAGTGACCAAATCATTGCGGAAATAGACGGTCACTAAAAGATGAAGTAAAAGAAAAGTGTTGCAGCTTAGGGGGAGTGTATCATATGAGGGTGGCTAGACCCTAGTAAAATAAGGTTTTACTTTTGACTGATCTAACATTGATTTTCTTTCTTATTTAGAAAATCCGGTTGCTTTAAGTCATATCAGTGAACTTCATACCTTATTGAGAAAGCTTTCACACACACACACACATTGCATGAGTTAAGTTTACTATTGAAAAATTTCTATCTGCAGGAAATTTTTGTGCTTATTGACTCTTAACTCTCAATTATATCTTGGTATATTTTTGAAATGCTATTTGACTGTTTTATCAGTTATTTATACATGCGTGTTTTGAAGCTAACATTAGGAAATTTTTGTTCTGCATATTTCCCTCTACTTTCCAGCTTCTAGTGTGAAGCGTCCGGACAGACATGTTCTTGCGTCCGGATGCACTTGGCTCTGTCGATCTCATATCTGACAGCATGCCGTCCGGACGAGTATGTACCATGTCCGTACGCGAGCTTTTTGCTTTCTCTGCCAAACACACACTACTTTTTGCCTATTCTATCATGTTGTGTAATGTGTGTTTTCTCTCGGACTGATCCCAAGTTTTTGGTATTCTCTGCACATCTTTTCTCATTCCCAGGTATTTCCTTTGACTTTCCTTAATCTATTAAGCTTTGGTTCTTTATAGAATATTAGAATCTTTAATTGATTATGAATTGAGAGATTGTGCATGAATATCTTTTTCTGTCTTTATGCTGGATGGATATTACTAATCTATATCTTTTGGATTGCTATATCTACTTTTGTATTTCTTTATGCATCCAATTGATAGCCATCATCATACCACATTCTTTTTGAAACTAACAAGATCTAATATTTCCTTGTGGTGTTATTTTTGGATAGATTCATGTTTAAATATTTTCAGGAATATGTTGTCTAGCAGCTTCCAGCATAATGTAAGATAGAGGGCTCTTTGGAAAATAGACCAGTGTTGAAATCATATATTCCAGAGATCTCAAATTTTAGATGAGCTCATTCCCCCTGCTCATACAGAGTCTTCTGTAACCTTTTCCTCTAGATCTGAACCAGCTAGAGATTCAGGGGTGAATCTTCTTTATCATCTTGCAGACCACTTGTCTAGAGGATTTCTTTTTGCAGATGATCAGTTTCGGGCAAGAAGACTCAAGTGACTGAAACTTTTCAGTCTATGGTTTCCTAGCTTCAGGAGCTAGAAGCCGAAGTAGTTCAAATCCAGCTTTTTATACGGTTTTCTCTCCATTACTTGATTTCAGTGGATCAACAGGATTTGGTACTTGGACAATTTTTGTTCCTCTCTTTTGGGCCACTTGCAGACTCTTCTCCAGTTTCCTATTGTTTTGGATTTTAGAACGTTTTTGTCTGTGGATTTTATGTACTCTGTCTACCCTTGTTCTGTTGAGACATCAAGGGGGAGCATTTTAATACTGTGGTCTTTCTATACTCTGTTTACCCTTTGTCCCTTTGAGACAAAAAGGGGGAGTATATGTTAGTTTTTGGACCGGGAATATATTTCCAAACCGGTCAAATGTTTTTTGTCCCAAAATGGCCAAAGGGAGAGTTTGTTAGTATTTTATATTGGCAACATTCTGGTTGACAAAAATACTTTATGTGCTTTTTAACAGGATTATCGGTTCTACTCAGAGTCTTCAAGTAATATGGATAGTGTCTCATTTCATTCCATGTGTATGGTCACAAGCTTCTAGAAGATATCCATGAAGAGTCCATTACAAAAACCAAGACAAACCAGTCGGTTCCTGTGCAACCGTCCGGACGGGCCTTTGAATGCGTCCGGACGCCCCGAATTGTCTTACAAATAAACATTGAAGTCGTCTGGACGTCAGAGCAACACCGTCTGGACACTCGGCCAATTAGTATTCAACAAGGAGTGTGTTTTTAGAAATCGACACTGTTTGGGAAGTCTCTGCAATCTGTCCGGACAACTCAGCAACACGTCCAAACAATATCCAGTAGTTCAGAATATTCTAGAGTTCCGTTCGAACGTGGAAGGGATTTTAGCGAAGACTGTCCGGACGCTCGGTCAAGCCGTCTGGACGTGAACCCGATAAAGATAAAATTAGGCTATTTCTGAAAGGATATCGCAGAAAACCGTCCGGACGTGTTGGGTTACACGTCAAAGTTAAAGGTATGACTACTGCATAAGGTTATGTGAGTACGAGTGTCTTGTAACTAGCATTGTTTTTGGGTAGTGAATTTCCTGGGTTTGGCTACCCCGGAGTGGTTTTTTCTCTTCATAGAGTTTCTACTTCGTAACAAATATCTTGTCTCATTTAAATTTCCCATTTAAGATATTTGTTTGCACACAAACACACACTTGGTTTAAATTAAAAGTCAATATATTATTTTCATATCTTCAACCTTAGTTGAAGTTGAAGATTTACCCTCTCATAGCTAAAGCCAAAAGAATAACAAGAATAGAAAACATAATAATAATAATAAAAAAGGGGAATAGAACGATGAGAAAAAGAAAAGAAGAAACAAAATAACTTTAAATAAATTTAAAGCGATAAATTAATATGAGAAGAAAAAAAAAAGACGAACATAAAAAGAAAGCAATGAATTAAAATGACAGGGAAAAGAAAGAAGAACTAAAAATTAAATAACATAAAAATAAAGCAATGAATCTAAAAAGAAGGATTGAAAACCAAATAACTTTAAATTAAGAGAAATAAGAACAAAGTAACAACTTACAAAAGAAAAGACGAGCTAAGACAAGTGCTCTGAAGAGAAAAGTGATGCTCTAAGTGGTGCCTAGCATGGGGTATTTACAACAGAAGATTAGGTTAAACCTAACTTTTACAAAATGACACCTCTACCCCTCTAAACCCTAATAGGAGAAAAGAACGCTAGGGTTTTGTTCCCCGAGCTTCCCCCCAAATTTTCCCTCCCTCTCTCCATCTACACATTTTCTTCCCACCGTCGACCACCATGCACGACCCGCCACCGTCGTTCTCCATCTTCGGCCAACGTTCGTTCTCCGGCCGTCTTCCAGTTCCGGCTGTCTTCCAGTTCCGGCCGTCTTCCAGTTCCGGCGACCATTAGAAACTAGTGCAGTACGTCTTCTTCTCTGTAACCAATTCGCCACCGTCGACCACTCACGAGCTTGCCACTCCATTATGCTTTTTCCATCTCTGGCCAAAACCCAACCACCGTGCGTTCTCCATCTCTAGTTCGGCTCTGACGACCCAACCACCGTACTGCCACGAGCAGCCCCAGCCAAACCACCACCGCCGCTGACGAGCCCATCCACCGTAAGGTTTTATTAGTTTTGTTTTTGTTTTTTTTTTTTTTTATCTTTCCTTTTGATTTTCTCTCCAGATCCGGTTTTTTTAGTTGTTTTTGGGTGAGATTTGGCTGATTCTTGGTCATTATTCCGTGCCCTAGATCTTGAAAAGCCAATACCCAAAAAGCTTGAGCTTTTAGATCCTTTAACCGGGGGTACATATTTTTGCGTGGATTGGGGATCTCATCGAGCTCGATTAAGCTCATTTCCTTTCCAGGTAATCTCTCATAGTGGTGTTTAAATTCCTCTTTTTCCTTTTTTTTTTTCAAGAACAAATTTTGGCTTTTGCTTAAAGTTAGCATGTAATATTATACTGGTAAAGCATAGCTTGCAAGTTGTTAGATTATTATACTGGTAAGGTCTCTTTGGTTCAGACATTTGATTTTTTGATTTACGGGTTTCAGTTCTGATATTTGATATGATTTTGTTTGGGAATTCTCTGGTTGGTTGCTGAGAATTCTTTATAAAATAAAACATAAAATGGCAAAACAGAATGGAATGGAAGTTTTGGGTGTTACATGTTCTGCTCGATGAAATGACTGACTGGCTAACTGGCCTGGGATGATTGGGGTCTTTGTTAGCTTAAGCACCTTTTTTTTTCCAACAAGTTTTAGATGTTCCTGTGAACTATAATTTAAAGAAACAACACAAAAGATCTGAGTCAATGGGTCATGAATTTTGAGTTCAATTGATACAAGAAACGCTACTTACAATTAATTGGCAGGGTCACTTTGAATGAAACTTGTTTGATGAATTTTTCATAACAATTTTGTGTACAAGTCTGATTTTTTAAGCTATGTGGTTTTTCAAGCTATATTCCATTATAAAAATCTACCACATGTTATTTCACAAATTTTGCTGGAAGTGCTTTATTGCAAGCTCTCCATGCTTGGACTTCTGTACTTGTCTCTACCCTTTTGAAGCAATTTGGAGAGTTGACAAACTGTATACTCTCGAACAGTCGAACTGGTTGTTTATATTCAGTCATTTCTTGTTCTTTTATATATTACTTCTTGTTTTGTGTCTGTTACTGTACTGCGATTTTTTTTCCCCATACTGGCTCAAGTTTTTGTAATTAGCAACAAAAAAAAAAAAAAATGTTCATGTTTTTGTAATGTGACATGGTTTGATTCTCTTAATTATGGCTTCATTTTAGTTGTAGCTTACTATTTTATCCATTTTTTTTTTCTGTTGGCACATAGTTGTTACACAGAATGTGCTTAGGTAGATATACTATAACAGTTGTGAGAGCCAAGTTTACAAGAGGAATTTTACCTCAAAAGACGTTAATTTGATGCTGAATTTTGTTTGTATATCTGCTGTTATATCTTTTAGGAGCAGAAATCAAAATCCCTCTTAGATGAATATGCATCATTTCTCTGTTTTTTAAGTGTTTGATGCATCATT
The DNA here is from genome assembly GCA_028654335.1 of Alnus rubra. NCBI lineage: Eukaryota > Viridiplantae > Streptophyta > Magnoliopsida > Fagales > Betulaceae > Alnus > Alnus rubra. The sequence continues at coordinate 282,375 of JAJPGS010000712.1, read as the reverse complement.
CTAGATTGTTTATCTATATTAAACTATGTTATTTTATTTTATTATTTTCTTTCCCTTTGTCTTGTTTTGTTCTTCTATGCTGAATTTTCATAGTCACTGGTAAATATATATTTTGAAGTTCTGCATGATTTATGTATCTCTAAACTTCTTGCAGAGTGGATGTATATAGCACCCGATAGGTGGATTAGGGGCAAGGGATGTGGTAAACGTCCAAGAAGCCAAATCTTCAAAGATGTTTGAAGAGGAAGAATAATGACAGACATAAAACCTTCTTGTTGTCATACTTCCGGTCGACATGTTTTTTTATGTGTCAAACTTTGTGTTGTATTGGCTTTCGGAGTTGTGATACTTTTGAAGTCTGATCTTGTTTGGATGTATTATGGATTGCAAAAATGTAATGTTGTGCTTTGAACAACTTATTGGTTATATGAAATTCTGATATTATTTATTGCGGTTGTATATCTATAGTAATTTTTTTCATGGGCTATTTTGTTATTATAGAGCTTGAAGGATCTTCCTGGCTTCCTTAATCACATACACATAATTTGTTGTGGGGTAAACAAATCTGTTAAATGTTTAATCAAAGCTGCCAATGGTGTGCTCTCATTCCAAAGATGAACATTATTATACATCAAGGCTGGAATTCTTACAATCTATAAGTACACTCTTGCAGTTTATTGACCATTTAACAATTTATTATTACATTCTGCTGGCATAACCTTAATCCCTCAAATTTACACAAATAACCTTCATTGCATTTCATTTATCAAACCATAACAGAATGTTTCATCACAATCTGTCATTGTTGCTGTACATCCATAATTTCTAGAGAGCCTAACCATAGCATTACATTGTAAAAAATATTCCTACATTACATTGTTAGATTCTTTAATGTAACCTTTGCTGGTAAACGCTCCTCAGAACATCCAACCTCATCTCTCTTTGAGTTTTCCTAAAAAAATTAATACATGTAATATGGAGAAAGTGCTCGATACACATGATGATGATTCCACCAAACTTCTAAATATGCAAAAATTCTATATCTACAACTGGAACTTCTGTATTTGCAAAAATTATCAAGCTTTCAGGAGGAGGAAATATTGATACAGTGGCATGTCTTTCTGAGTAAAGGAGACCAAGCAAGAGCTGCAAAATTTAAATGGTAATGCAACCCATCAGTGCAAAATTTAACTGCAAAATTTAGAGAATGAGATATTACGTACTTCCAACACATCAGTGCGAGAATGTATATGCTCATAATAAAGCATTGAAATTCTAATCACTTCCAGGGAAAAAAAACAGAAGAAAATCAAATCAACTATTTGAAAGAAAAATCTCATTCTTAAACAAGAAAACTCCATATAAATGGCAGTACTAAAGCTTTCAGACCAGACTAACAGCATGAATTCTTCTATCAAACCGGGGAAAAGAAATAAGAATAGAAAATAAAAGCATACAATACGAGGTGGAATTTAAACGCACCACGTAGGAAAGGGCTGGGTAGAGGACGGCAAGCCGTCCCCTGCCTATCATTACTCCTCATGACCCACCTCTTTTCCTCCCCCTCCTCTTTTTTTTAAAAAAAAGAATTCTTTCTGGAAAATTAAAATTATTTCTTTATGCAACTTTCTTATGGATTTCCAGCATACTAGATGGAAAGACCATCAAACAAGAAGAGGGAAAGACCACTAATTCAACAATAAAGAGCAACATTAGCTCCGGTCACTAGAAAACAGCCATGGAATTCAAATCTACCATCAGATTTGACACAAACCAAAACAAAAAAATATGGACTCAAATAAGGATAAATGCCAATGGGTGTAAAACAAATGAGATGTAGAACATAACCACTTGGAGCCTTGAAATAAAAATTATCACACAAGTAAACTTTAGTAAGAACAATTAACCTCCCAAAAAAAAAAAATTACTTTAATTAAAGAGACCTTACCACTTACGACAAGTATTAAGGATAAATGCCAATGGGTGTAAAACAAATGAGATGTAGAACATAACCACTTGGAGCCTTGAAATAAAAATTGGCACACAAGCAAACTTTAGTAAGAACAATTGACCTCCCAAAAAAAAAAAATTACTTTAATCAAAGAGACCTTACCACTTACGACAAGTATATAGAATCTCCTTTGAAAATACATGATGACTGTGAATTCCCAAACGTCTGAAACAAATACATCGAATGATTAATATATATGAAATTAAACTATTCGTCAACATGTATGAATCAAATGCACGTATATGAACTTTTTCCCCCCTTTCAGTACCTGTGTAAGTACACTATTTTGTGTTTCAATCACTTGGTCATGCTGCACATCAGTTGAAAAAAGCAACGGATCTTCACTTGTGTCCAGTTCATCTACTAGCGATCTTTGGCATGTCTTCAAAAAATAAAATATTCAAAAATGTTAAAATTAATATTAAAATTACACATCAATATGTGCACATACAATGACTTTCGAATCTATGAATACCTTCTTTTTTTTCAAGAACCAAATAATCTTATATATAATTGGTTACTCATTACTTCAACAGATGCATCTTATTTCCAAATTATGACATTAATTTCCAAATTTTCAAGTTATTAATTAAATATTATCATTGAGAGTGAGCATGTGTGTTTTTCTGTGTGGGTGTGAGAGAGAGAGAGAGAGAGAGAGAGAGAGAGAGAGTCCAACGATAATATAGTGTTTGTATTCCCTCCAAATGACTCAACTTTTTGAAATTCAGTATAAAAAGAAGAAAATACATCAGGAAGAGCAAGGAACATACAATAATTAATTAGCATGTGGGGGTTTGGAATTTATAAAAGGAAAACGCAAAAATGGGGGAGGGAATCAAAAAATAACAAAACCACAAATCATAGCAAGGAACTAAAAAAAGAAAATCTGAAAAAAACTGAAAAAACGCAAAAATGGGGGAGATCGGTACTAGAGCCGGAAATGGGGGAAATCTGGGCCAGAAATGGGTCGCCGGAACTGGGGGACCTCATCAGCGGTCGTTCTGTCGGAGATGGAGATCGCACGGTGGTTGGGTTTTGGCCGGAGATGGAGAACGACGGTGGCCATTTGTAGTGGTTTTGGGGACCAAAAAATTGGTTACAGAGAAGAAGACGTACAACACTGGTTTCGAAGGTTTCGAATGGTCGCCGGAACTGGAAGAACAACGGAGAACGAACGTTGGCCGAAGATGGAGAACGACGGTGGCCGAAGATGGAGAACGACGGTGACGAGTCGTGCGTGGTGGTCGACGGTGGGAAGAAAATGGGTAGATGGAGAGAGGGAGGGAAAATTTGGGGGGAAGCTCGGGGAACAAAAATCAGAAAATGGGGTGCTGCAGTGGTTTTGTTTTCAAATTTTGAAATTTTTAATTTTTTTTTTTAATTTTTTTGAAAAAAAAAAGATGTTAAAACTGAAATGGCCCTTTCCACGTAGGAAAGGGCCAGGCAAGGGCCGGCAAGATGGCCCCTGCCTATCATTATTCTTTCCAAAATGTCTCCAGTTCAGCGGTTTTGGGCAAGGGAAATGATACTTGGGGGGCGTTTTACCATCCCCCAGCAGACTGATTTAATGAAAAAATAATTTTTTTAATAAAAACAGCTTCTGATGTCACATCAAAAGCTGTTTTTAATTAAAAAAAATCCATTTAAATTGAAAGTGCCGAGCAGGGGCCAGTTGATTTGCCCATGCCTATCACTGCTCTTTGAGCAAAAAGGACTCCAACCAGAGGCGTTTTTGCCCAAAAACGACTCCAAGTCATTTTGAAATTTAGGGGGCGCGTCGGGACACGAAATTTTTTCGTGTCCACCGTGCATGCCCTATTAAAATTTTTGGGGAAAGTACACTTTACCCCCCTGATGTATCCACCCATTGGCAATTTGACACCCAATGTTTAATTTTTGGTAGATGACCCCCCTGAAGTTGTAATTGTGTTTCACAATAGACCTTCCATCCACTTAGTCCGTCCAAAGAGACGGAAAAGAAGTCACGTGCAACGTACATGACCTTTTAAAGCCAAACTTTCCAAAATTGTCCCTATTCAAAACGGTGAGTTTCAGACAAATTGTCACTCACTACCGGACAACGCCTAACGTCCCCACCAGACAAATTTTCGCAGTACCAGACCCCCCTAATGGTGGTGGCGTTGGGTGAACTACCAGCTGGTGCTGGAGCATCGACACCCGTGGCAGTACGAAGACGGGTTTGACGTGCTGAGATTCTCAAAAGCTCCATTAATGGCAATATCACGCCTGATTTAACTGCTTTCTCTGCAAGGTGTTAAAATACTTCAGCATGCTCCTGTAAAATAAAGCTCAACGACAAAATATGCAAGAGAAGCACAAGTGAACAAGACTGCATACACTCAGCCGTGTCAATTCTCCATGATTAGCAAGACACAAAGCTAGTCCTCTTAACTCATGACCCTGTAAAGCTCCTTTTACAAAGCCTGCAGGAGCTAACCTCTTAAGAGCTTCACGAGCAATCACCTTGTGCAGTAGCATCTGCAGCATCAATAAGATCCAAAAATTCCTTTGAGAATTTACTATTCCTTGAACAGCTTCCACAACATTTTCTTTCTTAGCTGTTAAACTGAGAATGTCATTCAAATCAAGCCCAGTAGTGTTGTTTTTCTCTACCCATTAATAATCCTCTGTTCAACCCTGTTCTACCCAACCGAAACAAAGGCCCATTGCTTCACGTTTTCTTTGTGTTCTTTCTCCCTTTTCTGAAGCTGGTATAGAAAAGCATGAAGTCACAACGTAGACTACGTAGTCACAACAGAAACAGAGGCCCATTTGCTTTGCGTCTTCTTCGTGTTCTCTCTCTCTCTCTCCCTGTCTGTAACGTGCACCATTGTAGATTTAACGCTTGTTTTGGTTGTTCCCTGTAATTGATCTCTCTGAATGCTTTAAGATTGGCAGGTTATAATGAAAAAGGGGCAAAAACCTGTCGTGCCACGTCGGCGTGTTTGGGCTCGAGTACCACCACCATCTCTCCCTTTGCTACTCTCGAGTACTGACTGTGTCTCCGACAAGAACCGCTTATTATAATTTTGAGACGTAAAAAGAAGCAAGAGAAATGGGCTTCCCCTTATTGAAAATCCTACCTTCAGGAGAATCAATACACTTCGGTGACTTAATTAGACCCAAAACCGTAGACTTTTTGAGTTAAAGATGCAACCGAGCAATCGCTGCAACAAAGAAGCTACTGCTCCTCCTTCCCGCTTTCAAGAAGCAACCAGCTAGTTCCATTTTCAGCTTTCTTGCTTGTGGACTGACTTTGTAGATCACTGAAGAAGTAGGTGCATGCATGCATGGGCATTGCGTACGTGTTATTAGTTTCCTCTGTTCTCCCCTGTGCAAGTGCTCTCGTGGTGCCGCGGCAGTGCTATTGGTTCTGGGCTTCTATTTACTAAGTTAAAGAGTCAAAGTTAGCTATTAAATGAAATGGTGCAGCGTAGAGTTAGAGCGGGAGGATCTACGAACATCAGTAATGGTGATGCTACTATTCGGCCCTGGTGGCATCGGTCTCCGGCACCACTGTCAGTGATGGGTCATCGGTCTCCGGCACCACCAATGCCAACTCCTCCACACCTCACCGTACAGAAACAAGCACAAAACATAAACAAGCACTGACAGGAACAAGCCCAAGACACCTCACCGCTCGTGTCCACCATGGAGACCCTGGTGGCCGACGACGACGGCGTCGTCTTGCTCGGCTACCAACTCAGGTCCCCGGAGGCCGACGAGCTCTTCTGGGAACTGTGCCAGACAGTTAGTGGGAACTGGGACCGAATGTTGGTGCCGACGATGAGCTTTGCCGGTAAGTCGTTGGCACTCGTTGATGGCAACGTGTGGAGACAGCTTGAAGAGGGCCTCAGGGTAGCAAGAGTATATTGAGTCGCTGCACACCGTTTTGAGTGGGGCAAAATAAGAAAATTGGGCTTTAAAAGGTCATGTGCAACGCACGTGACCTCTTTTCCGTCACTTTTGACAGATCATATGGACGGAAGGTCTATTGTGGAACACGGCTACAACTTTAGGGGGGTCATCTACCAAAAATTAAACATTGGGTGTCAAATTGCCAATGGGTGGATACATCAGGGGGGTAAAGTGTACTTTCCCCAAAAATTTTCAAACAATTTTTTCTTCTTCTTTTCCCAACCGAGAGAGATTAGAGAGAGACCGAGAGAGAAAGAAAGAGAGACCAAGAGAGATGGAGACAGTCAGAGAGAACTTGAGGGAGGCGTGCGGTGGTTCAACCACCGTTTGGGGTGAACGACGGTGCCGAGGCTGGTGGGTCATGGTCCAACGCCAGTGAGGCCAAAAAGCTTGGAGTTCCGGCATTTTCTCGGTACCTAAACAGTAGAAAATCCCCTTTTTTTTTTGGTAAGTATAATTTTTAGGCTTTATTTCTTGATTCTTGTTTTGATTTGGGTTGTTTTGTGAAGATTTTTCGTTATACCCACTTATTCCGGTTCTATAATGGTAAAAATCTTCACTTTTGATTTTAATTTGTTAGACTGACGGGGAATTTAATAGTTGGTTTTGATTGGGGATGGTTTGATTCTTGATGGGTTGTTCTGCATAGGACGGATTTCTGCTAAGACCTAAAGTCCAACCACTCTAGCTTCAAAATTGGATTTCTAATATGTATGTTCAATTCCTTATCTTATTATGCATAGTTTGTATGCATCACATTTGTTCTTTTGGTGGGCATTGTATCATGATCCCAATGGTACAGGGTCTTGTTTGATCAGGTAAGAGGTTTTCGACACAGGTTTTGCTTAGTTTTTCATACCCATTTTACTTGTTTTGTTTTGTTTTGTGATTTTGAGTCCGTGGTCAACAGGAAGGAAATCCCAGGCTGTCTTGCTTTGGCCTTATGAAGAATAGCAGGAAGGGGAAGAGTTATAGTACTAACTTGGCTTTCACCCCTCCGGAGTACTTGAGGACTGGTATATATACTGCGTTATAAGGAGTGTCCAAGTATATTATTTTGAGATGAACATTTGAGCACCATCTTGGCCAAGATGTAAATTTTTGGATATAGTGGGCAAGGAAAAGCCTGGTAATGTTGTGCCATGGTAACAATAATGTTCTGTTTCACATTAGAAATGTATCTAATGACGTATTAAGAAACTAGGAGCTGCTTGCTAGTAACTGCAATATAGACTATATAGTTGCTTCACTGATTTTTAAAATTTTACAAATTTTTTATCAATTGCATTATTGATATGCAATTTATATACAAGTCTTTTGTGCTCTGTTTAAACAATACAGACATGCAGAATTAATTATGGATATTGAAGTTTACAAAAAGTTCAATTTGTTTGAATATTTTCCATTTTCCTGAGGTTTCTCATTTTTATCTAATTTTTGTTTTAGTAGACAGCTTGCTATGGCTTTGTAAGAATAAAGGGTTAAACTCTCTCTCTCTCTCTCTCTCTCAACTTAGAACTATCAGTATGGAGCTTAAATAATTGTTTCTTTTACCATGAAACTAAATTCATATTCATGTTGACATGAATGGTGGGATGAAAAAAAAGGTAATCTAGGAATTCCTATATAATATGGTATGGAACAAGTTTAGAAAATCTGAGCCCATGTATTTCCATAGTTTGTTACATAATTGCCATTTGGTTTCAATTTAATTCAAAGATAAGTATATAAATGTGTAAATATGTCTTGTCTTTTGCAGGTAGAGTGACTGCAAAAAGTGTAGTTTACAGCTTTTGGACCATGCTGCCTGATCTTCTTAGCGGCAAACATATTCCACCAAGTCATGTAGGTTTTCATCAAAGTCTCATATATGAATCCTCGATTATTTTATGGTTGCAAACTAGAGAGCTTGTGTTCAATATGAAATGACATAATTAATGTTAGACAGTAATTTGATTTAGTTTTGAGATAACACATTCCTGTTTTAGTTGTCATAAATTGGATGGTTACTCTAAGAGACCAAGAATCTGTTTGCGATCCATGGATGTTTGCGGTGTCTGTTCCATATATGAATATTCTCTTGTTGATGATAATTTGTGGTGGTAGTAGTCCTAACATGCTTTTGTATCATGATGGTAATTGGGATGAAACCAAAAAAAAAGAAGAATAAATAATTATTTTTTTTAATTGTTTTATTTTATTTTGAGACATTTTAGGGAAAACATCTCTAAATTTTATTTTTATTTTTATTTTATTTATTTATTTATATTTTATTTTGAGCCGTTTTAGGGTAGGGACCCTAAAACGTTTTTAAAAAAAATTAATGATAATTTTTTTGAGCTATTTTTGTGCTAAATGGCTTTAATTAAAGTCGTTTTAATCAAAACGGCTCAAACTCGGGTTTTAATACTTGATATGTTGAGCCGTTATGAAAACAACTCAAAAATAAAGGGCTCAAAGAAAGGGGCTCAAAACAATGATTTTTTTTGTTGTGTAAGAAATAAGAATAATCCATCTTCAGTTGGCACAGATTGTCCACCTAACCATTAATGCTCCGTTTGTTTTAACTTAAAATGATTTTCGTCGTAAAATATTTTCTGCGAAATCATTTTCAGAAAAAATAATTTTCTCGAAAATATATTTCGGCGTTTGGCTCGCACGAAAAAATTACAAAATGTGAAAATCAAAGTTTGGCAAATGCTGCTGGAATTCGGCAACGTCCGGTCCCCGTTGCCGGATTCCGGCGAGCAAGTTTGGCCTGATCCGGCCGGACTCTTCTGGATTCGGTCATATCTGACCAGATCTCGGACATTTTGGCCAGATCCAGCCGGATCTCGGCCTTTTTGGCCAGATCCTATTGGATCAGTGGCCGAATTTGTCCAGATCCGGCTGGATCCTAGCCATTTTGGCCAGATCCAGCCGGATCAGTGGCCGGATCTGGCCAGAGCCAGCTGGATCCCGGCCGGCTTCTGACCATGGCTAGAATCAGGTAATATTCTGGCTAGTTTCGGCCGGAATCTGGTCCGCCGGCATCCGGCGACGGTGACTGGATGTCGCCAGATTCCAGCCCTAGTTGAATTCTGGCGACCGGATGTTGCCGGACTCTGGCGCAGGCTGAATTCTGATGATCGACAATTGCTAAATTCTGACAATCAAATATCAAACGTGCGTGTAAGGATGAAGAGTTTAATTTCGAAAAACGATTTACGGTTTTGTAAATCATAAATCGTTTTCCAAAAATTAAAAAAGCTTTTAAGGTCAAACTGAAAATGATTTATGTTGACCATTATTTTCGCCCCTACCAAAGATCATAAAATGCCGAAATCATTCTACGCCGAAACAAACGGAGCATAAGATGTGGCATGATCTATCTTCTATAGGTATGAACTTTTAAATCTCTTAATTAGTATACATGTAATCAATGGATAAGCATAACTCATTTTTTGGTAAGGTATGAGTTATTCTACTTAAATTAAACTAACTAGGGTGTAGAGCAATTCATCTTTCATAGGCATGGCCTATCACTCCATCTTGATTTTGTGTCCATTAAAACTGTTGTAAAACCATCATTCATACAATCACAAAAAATACTAAGATTGAGTTCAATAGAAATAAACAACTTTCTAAGATAAGATAAGAGGTTTATCAAAATTGAATATAAACATTAAAGCATAATCTCAAGATTAAACAACCATTATTCATGTTCATAGAATTCCCAAAGAAAAATACTATTATACCATAATTACTTGGATATGGCTACATCAATACCCTACGGATGAATTAGCCGCTCATGAAGTTGCTGGAAATCGTCTTTGTCAAATAGAAATCCATCACAAGAAGTTGCTGGAACTTTGAAGCACTTTTCTCCTAAAACTTAGCCATTAATCATATTGTTTTTTCTGTGAAATGTGGCTTACCCTTAAAGCACGATTTAGATGCCAATTTATAGAGTACAAGAGCAACCCTAGTCTAAGTCGTGTATTCTATGACTTCTAGTCCAAGTAGGAGAATGAAAACTCTTTTCTTTTCTGATTTCTGTCTTGCTGTCAGTTTTGTCGCACGAATGCGCTCGAGCCTAGGTAGTTGGTGCACTCGAGCCCATTTTTCCTGTAGCATTTAGGATTTGTGTTTTAGGCCATAAAAGTGATGGATTTGCTTGTATTTTTCCTTAGACACATGCGAATGCCTAAAACACAAAAACAACACAAAACATTATATTACAATGAAACTAAGGGCCCAACATATGCAAGTTTAGGGGCTTGCTTGAATATGCAATATTCAATGCTCATCACATATGTTCTTTCTCATTGAGGCTCATGGGCATATTAATACGTATAACATGAAATACTTCATAAAACATCATCATAAATTTTTATAAACTTATGTCATGCATATCATCATAATAGGAGGCCATTTCGGCTCATATTATTTACTATGGATCCAACTTCGGCTCCTATACTTTCATTATGGAAACAAATTTGGCTCCCTTTACTTTATTATTGGAGACTGTAGCGCCCTAGATTTTAAGACAAGGTTTAATGTCTTAAATTAGATTTAAGACCTAATAATAAGGTAAAAGAATAAATATGAACATTTATGAAAATAAATATTCATTGATTAAAATACGTTTATAGTTTCAATTCAATAAACCGACCTTAAACTTTGGAATGATGGAAACAAGGTCAAATGAACTCTGTTTTAGTCGATTCAAAAACTGGGACGCTCGTCTTGAAGTCCTCTAGTTACCCTCCAAATTTCATGATTTTTGGACTTCGTTAAGAGTATAAAAACACCCGTGAATCATATTTCCCTTAACTAGGACGAGAATTCAGATATATATATAACATTTGGGGACCCATTTCTATTTCTTAAAGGACCATGTGTAGAACCCTTATTCACGTTCTCTACTCTTTGTGCTTTAAGGAAAGGCTCATGATTAAGGTGACTTGGAGTTCCTCTTTGCTGTTCTTATTTTATTAATAACAAAATGATATTTGGTGCTTCTCCTTGCTAGAAAGAGATGTACATGTGCTGCCATGTTTATTTTGATGCTTGTTGTCTTCAAAACAAGTGGGACACATTCCTTCAATTAAGTGGACAGCAGCTCCTTCACGCATGGCTCCTTCTTCCTACTCCTCACACCCCACCATCACAACTCATCACCTAGATGCAGAGAACCCACCCCAACCATTAGATCATTTCCAACTCAAATGGATCTCTTTCTTGCTTCTAATAACCTTGCAACAGCTAGGCACTTAGCTATTACTCCCCAAAATCGTTGGATCAACTTTACCCAAGTGATCCTAACCTCTCGTTTGTAGATAAATTGAGGTGCACACCCCCTCTTCATTCATGCATAACCCTTCATTCACGCATAACCCTTCTCCCTTCTCTCAAATTTCTGCAACATCTCTCTCTCTCTCTCTCTCTCTCTCTTTTTCTGGTTTTACAGCAGCAAGAAGAGCTGGAACTCTAGCGAAAATTGAGTCATAACGAACTCGGATTGAGTCGAACCAAAAAGAGAAAGTGTTTGTCTTGAAGTCTTCTATCTACCCTCAAAATTTCACGTCAATCGGAGTAGGTTTGACCATCGAAAAGTAGGTCGGAGTAAGCTGCCCTCTATTTGGACGGAAATCCTGAATTCAAATAGATATGACTTTTTGGTAAGTTGTTAAATAAGACTTTAATTTATTTTATATAATTTCCATGTTACTTGTTTTATGAGTTGTGTAAAGACCCAATAAGGTTAAGAGATAAAAAGAATTAAAATAAAAAGTAATATAAACAGCTTTTATATTTCAATGTCCTCGTGACTTTCATGAGTTGATCGCATTTATATTTCTTTTTATATTTCAATGTCCTCATGACTTTTATGAGTCGATCATATTTACTCTTATTGTTCTTATGATATATTTTAATCCTTCAAGTTCATATTTGGTGGTATTGGTCATATAGCCTCGTCATCAAATCATGAACCAAGGTTTTAAGATTGTTATAAGTGATCGTCTCAAACATAATGAAGTGATTGATAATAATAAATATAAAGAGATGAGGGTCTATAAACAATGATTTGTTTGTTAGATAATTGATATATATATATATATATATATATATATATGAATGGATTTATATGCAGAAAAGAAGGCTAAGGAACTACACTAAGGAGTGTAAGTATCTTTATACTTACTGAGGACGAAGCTGGTGAATTTTTATATAATATTGTGTTTACTGCTTTATTTAATTTTTTTGTGCATGCGAATTTACATGTTTTATATTTTAATTAAACTGATTAATAACAAAGCTAGTGAATGCAGCAGGGGGCGAAGGTATTGCCAGTGGGACCATAGGTTCCCGTAAAGATAATAATCAAATGCTGTAACCGTAGGTTTACAGGCCAGCTGAGACCTTAGATTCCTAGCCCAAATAATTAAGCTTTAAGTGAGGAGACTGTAGGTTCTCGGGACCGTAGGTTCCCACAACACGCTAATACGGACCGTTGGTTCCATCACGAGAGGAGTGCAAAAGATAATAATTAAACCTTGCATATAAAACTGTCATATTACTGTTTTTATGGTTACGTATATATTCAATCTATGACTGTGATTAGCTACCATGAATCATATATTGCATATACACGTGATTATAAAGCCATATCTGCATTATGATCCATTTATTAAATAAATCAGCATTCATTATATTATTGGAAACAGTGGACTCATTTAGGTATTTTGTATTGCTGTTTTCCTCTTTATTTTACATATTATTACAGGGTATGAAGAGGAGGAGTATCAGGATTGTTCAGATCTTTAGGTGATCTTGATAGCAGTGTTTGAGGCTAGGATGCCTCCCACTTTTTGTGGACTACTATGTCTAGTCCATTAATATTATCATATTTGAAAAACGATATTTATATATTTATTGATTTGTAATAATGATACTCTGAGTGATTTGATTGTAAATTATTTGTGCCATACATGGCACAAATAATATTTTTAATGTGTAATTATTCAATTACACTCTTTCTGTATATTTTGAAGTATTTTTATTAGAAGCTTTAATGTGTTATTATTAAGAAAATATATATATATTCTACTGCCAATTTATAACTCTGATGATGTCGTAATGTCACGTGAAAATCGAAATTTTCACTTACGCCTTTTTGTAAAAGGCGGGGTGTTACAGAGACAACTTCGGCTTCCTTTACATTATTTTATAAAGGCAACTTCAGCTCCTTAATCTCTTTATACATAATCAAGCTCATACTTCATGCTATAAAACTTATCATGGCTTAGAACACTTAAAAACACACAATACCTAGAGAAAATTAAGAAATCAAGCTCAAACTCTCAAAAAATCAACACAAGTCTAAGGAAACTAGGATTTTCTAATTTACCTTAAAACAATCGATGGAAACGTAGATCTTGTAGCAAGGATCACGTTTTCGGTGTTGGATTTGAGTTTTAAAAGCTTCAATCTACCAAGATCTAGGGTTTTGAGATAAAACCCTGAGAGAGAGAGAGAGAGAGAGAGAGAGAGAGAGAGAGAGAGAGAGAGAGAGAGAGAGAGAGAGAGAGAGAGAGAGAGAGAGAGAGAAATGAGCTGAAAAGAGCTCATTGGTGCGCAGCCTGTTCGGAAACGCATGTGTCAGGAACACACTGGGAGTTACGTTTGCAGGCTGTACGGACATGGCAGCGAACATGAATCTTCTACCCAATTCGTCCAGACACCAAATGGGTCCGCCCGGACATACAACTCACAAAATTAACTCTAAACGTTTTCTAAGTGTCCAAATTCCATATTTTACCTAATTATTCACTTAATTAGTCTAATTCATGTGTTTTAGCACTTGATTTACATCTTGGACATTATAGTATGATATGGTACACTGGTATAAGCGATATTACGGCCATGGGCTTGCTATTGTACGGGTTTGACTCTTTGGTCACAGAAATTTACTTTTTTATGTTTGACCTTAGATTCAATGGTTTAGTAGGTTGTCAGGCGATAGAGTGAGAAATTCGCTGGGATGAAGATTTCAAATGAATGACTTGTATTGTCAAGTTGGGTTAGTTGGTAGTTAACTGTTATTTTTATTAAAAAAAATTGTGTTGAGGTTCTGAGTTTATGATTGATCATGCATGATTCTATCTTAAATGTTTATTGTTAGAAATCTCAAATCAATTTGTTCCACTTTCCACTTTAATATACTCTGATCATTAGTATAGCATGGTGGAGACCTAATCCCTTGCGTGCCCCTCGTCGTTGATGGAGGAGGTGGGGGAGGTGAAGGCTCACCTCTTATTCCGATGAAAGGATGGTGGCCGGCACTAGTAGAGGTCAACCTTCATTCGACCTTTCTTTTTATTTTTGATTCTTTTATGTTTTAAAAAAATAAATATTTTTTTGGGGAAACTTCACAAAAGGGTATCAAACTATAAGCCGTTTTGACGGAAGGACACTAAACTTCAAAAACTGTCGAACCCGGGAATTCAATTATTCTAAACCCTCACTTTATGGTATACCAGACAGAATTGCAATCACGTGACATACACGTGACTTTTTTGGCCGTTTCTACCCGTTTTGCCCCCAACCTAAACGCTACGTTTTGCATATATCATTCGACCGTTTTGTATATTAAATTCTCACTACTCCTTCTTCCCTCCTAAGCCCAACACTTCCTATGGTTCTAGCGTAAGCTACATATTGCCCACCATCGTGAAAAATTCCACGTTTTTTTCGAACCCATATTCGGTTCAACAAGAAGACCCAGCTCAGCAGTCAAGTGATAGTGCTGAAATGGAGCAAATGTCTGACAGTGAATCGAGCGAGTCAAGAGCTAATGGTCCACTGTGCAAATGTGGATTGAAATCATCGTCGTCGACATCCTTCACCCTAAGTAATTTTGGTAGGAGGTTTTTTTCTTGTATAAATTACAAGGTAAGAAGTATTTAGGTTGTTTCCACTAATTTTGAATTATTTTTGTAATTTCCCCTAATTTGGGGTTTAGGGTTCTATCTCTTTTTGTCAAATTATGCAGCAAGCAGAAGTGAAATGTGATTATTTCGTATGGCATGACCCTGAAATGTGCGTGTATGGGCAACGAGTTCTGTCGAGATTGAGGAAGTGGCACGACAGCTTGAAGGTTGAACGAGAACAGAGTGGAACAAAGATTTCAGCTGAAGTTGATAAATATAAGACTGAAGCTGAGAGATGCAAGATTGAAGTTGAGAGAAGCAAGAATGAAGCATATAAATGCAGGAATGAAGCTGAGAAATACAAGTCCAAAGTAGATAAACAGAAGAAGAAGATTCGGGCAGTAGAGAGGAAGTACCAATTTGCATTGCTTTGTTCATGGATGATTTTTATGTTGTATCTTTGGTTTAATAGAGATTCGCCTACATCAAGGATGATGTTGCATTGAGCATTAAGAAATTGTGATGCAGATGTTGTAAGAATTGCTCATTTTGGTTAACTTTGAAATGTTCCAAAACTTGTTGTATGAATTTTGTAATGATATAATCCATGTGCAAATTTGTAATGTGTAATCCATGTACAATGTTGTTGCCAAACAAGAACCATGAAATGTTGGTACCATGTCATTTTTAACTAGGGCTGTATTCGAGATGAATCGAGTACACACAAATATAACCACACATACTCACAAACACACTTATGTACACACAAATCTATAAAATTAAACTCACAACAATGAAGTTATACGAGTATGTCTCATTTATTATTCAAACCGAGACCGAATCAAGTTTAACTGAATCGAACCGAGCTGAGTTCACGAGTGGCCGAGCTCATCTTCCACCCATATTTGTAACTCATGCTGCCTGTTTTGGCATGGGACCAACATAAGCATCAATGCACAAATAGCATAAATAGACCACATAATGTACAACTGCCATTCCATACACAAATGAACCAATGTATAAGACAACAAATGGCCTTCCAAAAACTACAATAACATAACCCCCTGTTCATGACCTTCCAAAAAAATTACATAACTCAAACTACAATAACATAACCATCAAATTACACCCCTGTTCATGCCCTTCCAAAAAAATATCATAAGTCAAACTACAATAACATAACCATCAAATTACACCCCTGTTCATGACCTTCCAAAAAAATATCATAAGTCAAACTAGAAGAACATAACCATCATAACCATGCTGTTCATGACCTTTCAAAAAAGTTAACCCCAAATTACATAACCATAACCATCATAACCAACAAACAACACACATTAGACTTGCCAAATCTTCTTCTTCCCCCTGTCATGTTTTCTTCCAATGGTCTTGCCCTTGTTCATCTCTACAACGCCTTCAACACCAGGCGGCGGAATGTCAGTAGATGTTTTCAATTTGCTAATATCAAAATCAGGAGGGGCAACTCTAAAAGTGATGCCACCTTTTGGAGGACCCCATGAGCATGCAGGTCCACTCCCTGGGATATTGGGTGGTCCAGCGGGGTCCCCAGTGAGATCAACTACAAGCTTGCCTCTACTGTTTGGGTTGCTAGCTTGTGTAGCACCAGATCTCAATCTTGCAGATGCTCTTGTCCTAGTGGCCAAACCTAGAGTACCATGCTTCCTACTTTGACCCTCATGCTGTGTGAATGAAGTGATAAAACCCTCTCCTCTTGTCCTCTTTTGAACCCTACTAGTTGTTAGATTATCAAAAGATGGGGCAATGGAGGTTGGTGCAGTGGGATGATCCACAGGTGGGGCACTGGAGGTTGGTGTAGTAGAATGGACCACAGGTGGGGCACTGGAGGAGCCACCCAACTACAAAAAAATGAACAACATGGCAAACAAAATAGGATTAAATAACATCTAATTACATGAACAAGAGGTACGTAAAAGTATGCAGCCAAATGAACAACTTACCCTATCAAGATTGCAATCAATATCTCCTACATGTTCTCTGTAGAAAAATCTTCTACGTTCTTGTATTTCATCATGCCTCTTCCTCACAGTGTATGTTCGTGTATTGCGACCATATTTCTTGCACTTCCCACACTGATTCTTGTTCCCACCCCTTCTCACTGTGTATGGATTTGATGTCTCCTCTTGTCCTCTATTTCTCACTTTTTTTGGTCTCCCTATGGTTGCCCTTGACTTAGGTGGTTCGATTTTGGGTTGATCTGTCCTCACCCATTGCTCTTCACTTGGTACAGGATAAATGATGGGTGTGTACGCCTTTAAGTACATCTCCTTACCAAAGTATGGAGACAAGTAGTCCTCTGGGTTGCCTCCACCAAGCCATATTGATGAGATGGCATGCGCACATGAGATACCAGTTACATCCCACTTTCTACAGCCACACGTCTTCGATGGTAAGTTCACCACAAACTTTCTACCCTTGCAGTCAACCTCAAATAACCCATCACCAGCATATGATGGCGAACAATGGCCGGCCTCATCTTCCTCTATTTCCAACTTCTCCTTTATTTTAGGCCCCACATTCCCCTCCATTGTATTAATAAGATCTCTTTTTTTTTGGTATCTTCTCATTAAACTACCCCTAATTCCTTCCAACATTGTCAAGATGGTATTGTCCCGGTACTTGGTGATCCATGAATTGAAGCATTCAGCCAAATTGTTATGTAGGAGGTCACACTTTGCATGTGTGTTGAACCATCCTCTACACCAAGTTCTAGGGTCAACCTTTGCAAGGTACTCATGTGCTTTGGCATTAATGCCCTTAATCTCCTCCATTACAGCATGAAATTCATGCTGTGTGTATGCTGAAGCAGCTCTCCACAGCATGTCCTTCAATAGCACCCCCCGATGACCTTCGTTTCTGAAATTGGCATACAAGTGGCGCACACAAATACGATGCTCAGCATTAGGACACACATCCTGAAGGCTTGGTACGAGGCCCTGTACATATTAAAACCAAATACACAGTCATTGAAATATCATATAAAATTATATACAAAAAACAATGGAGAGGAGATTACCTTCTGTCTATCTGAAATGAAGGTCCATCCATGTGGACTACGACCAAGATCTCCCAATAATGCCTCGAGAAACCAAGTCCAGCTATCCTTGGTCTCTGCCTCTACCACCGCTATAGAAATTGGATACATGTTATTATTGGCATCCCTTCCGACAGCTGCCATTAACTGGCCCTTGTAAACCCCCTTCAAGAAGCAAGCATCTAGACCTATCACAGGCCTACATCCATCATTGAATCCTTTTTTCATGGCTGCGAAGGATACATACATCCTTTGGAATCTACAAGGCACCTCGGGCATAGGTCTCTCAACCATCAGAATAACGCAGCTCCCAACGTTTGTGCTTCTTATCGTTGCACAAT
Organism: Alnus rubra; assembly: GCA_028654335.1. Classification (NCBI taxonomy): domain Eukaryota; kingdom Viridiplantae; phylum Streptophyta; class Magnoliopsida; order Fagales; family Betulaceae; genus Alnus; species Alnus rubra. The sequence continues at coordinate 264,093 of JAJPGS010000712.1, read as the reverse complement.
AATCCCATAGACGATAGTATTGCTCCTCCAACTTTTCAAATATGGACTCTTGTGCCGTCTTCCTTGCCCTATACAAAGAACTATCGTGGACATCAACATTCCACTTCTTCTTCACCTTTTTCTTGAGGACATCTATAGGCATATTCGGCTGATCCCTAAAACTATCCATGCACCACTCAGCTATCCAGTTTGAACTGATCAAGTGATTCTTGTATCTCTTGGCACATGTATGTTTGGGCTTAATTGAAATCAGCATGAATGTTGCCTCATCCTTCAATTGCCTTCCATAAACTCTGTATTTACATTTCTTGTCTGCACACACTGCAATAAGTTTCTTCCTTGAATTCTTTTGGTAAGCCAAGTCCTTCCCCTTCAGTACATTGGCTTGTTTAATGGCTTTTCTAAACTCATAGACATCATTAAAAGTGTTACCTGGAACCAGAGTAGGATTTAGCATATCTTCTGCACTAAATGGCACCCTCTTTTGGACACAGACCCATTTTTTAGACTCAACCTCATCCGTATCCTCTTCATCACTAGGAGTAGGAGAGACCAATACACCACTTTTGTTTTCTGAATAAGAACCATCCTCACCCCTTTCATTACCATCCTCGACAGCCTCATGTTCAAACCCTTGATCTACTCCTACTTCAGCTCTCCCCACCTCTAGATCTACACCATCTTCTTCTTCTACTCCAAACCCTTGATCTCCTCCTAATTCAGCTTCTCCTCCTTCATCAGCATCTAATCCAACTCCTGTATGGCCATCACCATCTGACTCAGAGGCATCAGAGTCATTACTTAGAACCTTATCCCAAAAACCATCAGTTCTGTATGCATTCTATTGCTCATATTCCTTTTCCCCTTCCTCATCAACACTATCCTCTTCTCCTTCTAGATCTACATGTACATCAACTGCAACAAAAGCAACCAAGTATAGCTCTACAATTCCATGTCCAATGTAGTGCTCCAACATTTGAAGGACATCATGGTCAGAAGACAGAAGTCGTAGCCCTTCATCTAAACTCTTGGTAGGTATATTGTAATAAATTAGGTCACCGGAAACATACCCATAAGTCTTAGCTACTCTTTCTACCTCAATAAATGACACCTCGTCTCTGTCATATGGGTCAGGGTAATGTGCTACATCCCCACCTACATAGTTGACCCTATGTTCCCTATTGAACCGACCACCATAATGCACCTCAAACATTATCAATTCCGGATATATTGTCCTAGAAAAGTGAAAATACAGTGACAAGTCCTAGTGAGCAGACTTAAACAAACAAAAGCATACTTAAACAAACAAAGTAAAGACATTGGGTCCACAAATAGCTTTATTCCTAATACAATACAACAATATTAAATAGTCCAAATGAGTCCAAAAAACTAAATACAAACAATTTCCCGACAGTGGCAAACTCAACAGGACCCACCCACTGACCAAAACAACCATATAAATTATCAACCTTTTATGCATCATAACCACAACAAATCCTAAACTAGATAATATCGACAACATGGGACCACACCCTTTCGGCAACATCAAGAAGACCCAGACGTTGACAATGGTCCCGAAACAGACTCAACCAATGTGGTCCCAAAACAAACTCAACCGCAGGAAAAGTATGAGAAAACAAACGTAACACGTTTAACATTTCAATAAAAAACCAGAATCCCTAATTACATTTACAAAATAAAGGAATACCACACAAATTAGGGTTACATAACTAAACTTCTACAGTGAAAGTAACAAAATATTTCATTACCTTTTTGTGAAGAAAACCTTAATGCCTTGATTCTTGTATGTATTGCCTAACCTCACTACGGGGAACCAGCGATGTTAGGGTTCTTCTCAAAATATTGTCAAATGGGGGGGAATTCGGTTTTCACGAGTTCGAATACGATTTGGGGAAAAATCTGATTTTAAAATGGGATTTAATATACAAAACGGTCGAATGATATATGCAAAATGTAGCGTTTAGGTTGGGGGCAAAACGGGTAGAAACGGCCGAAAAAGTCACATGTATGTCACGTGATTGCAATTCCGTCTGATTTTAATGCCTAAACCAGACGGAATACCCTAAAGTGAGGGTTTAGGATAATTGAATACCCAGGTTTGACAGTTTTTGAAGTTTAGTGTCCTTCCGTCAAAACGGCGTATAGTTCGATACCATTTTGTGAAGTTTCCTCTATTTTTTTTAATTTTCTTAGTTTCAAGAAACAATTTTAATTATCTAAATTAATTTTTAAATGTGATTTTCAGCTATAACATTTTTTCAGAAGCTTTTCAATTTTCACTTTTTCAAAAATTTCATTAAAAAAATGGAAAAATACTTTTCAAAGACTTCACCAAATCCGCCCACTAATTTTCTCTTTATTCATTTAAAAAAACGAAGAAAAGAAACCACAATCAGGCTTCAATTCATCCAACGGCTAAGAACAAAAGTCACACATCCCTTCCGTACTTGCTCATGCAGACACACCCCGAAAGAAAAAGTCAGTCCTCTCACACACGCATCTAGGAGTGCTAAACTCTCATCCCTCCACGTGTTCCCCTGCATGTCTCCAAAAACAGAACACTCCCACAGCTGTCAACTGTCCCGTCCCCCTTCTTTAACACCTCTCTCTCTCCCTCTCTCTCGCAGACACCTTGATTGAGCTCAAGCTCTTGATCAGCAAATTATCCATGGCCGACCGCCACCCCATCTCAGCCCAAACCCAGAGAGCCTCCATATTCCTAAGTAAACTCCAAGACCATGCACCAAACTCCACCCAGCTCGTCGGCTTCTTGACCCTCCTCATCTCCTGCTCCGTCTTGCTCATCCTCACCGGCCTCACCGTCACAGCCACGGCCCTCGGCGTCGTCTTCTTCGCCCCACTGATCCTCGTTTCGAGCCCCATATGGCTCCCAATCGGGACCTTCCTCTTTGTTTGCACCGCTGGCTTCTTGTCCTTTTGCGGGTTCGGCGTAGCGGTCGTGGCCGCCTTATCCTGGATTTACCGCTACTTCCGTGGGATGAACCCTCCCGGTTCGGACAGGTTCGACTACGCAAGGAGCCGGATTTACGACACGGCGAGCCATGTCAAGGACTATGCTAGCCAGTACGGTGGGTACTTGCAGAGTAAGGTGAAGGATGCGGCTCCTGGGGCTTGAGATTTGAGAGGTGTTGGATCACTGGACCGAACTTGTTCCGGTTTACTATGGGGTTCGTTACAGTGAACCGGGTTTATTTCCTTTTTAATTATTTTTTCTAAATGACTGGTATTTTCTTTTATTTTTTTATTTTTTTGTGTTTAGTGGTTTGTTTGGACTGTTGCTGTCTTTGTTTGAATGGATAGATGGTTAATGGACTGTTTGGTAACATAATTCTAAAAAATGAATATGATTCTGATTTTACTTTTCTCAAAAATAAATCATATTTTATTCAACTTTTTCTAAAATGTCAAATTTCAAAATTCACGCGCCAAATAAAAATTAAATTCTAATTTCAAAAATCCAACACCTAAACACACCATTATGACTTTTGGGATAGTGGAATGAAACTTATATTCTACTTTTTAGTTTGGAAAAAATTTATATTAATTTATTTTTTGGTAAATAAAAAAAGAAATTTAAATTAAAAATAAAACCCTAAACGTGAATATTGGGGGGTTGGCTACCCACAATAGAGCTAGGATGGTTGCGGCTAGGAGAGTACAAGCGGGGTGGTTATTAACTATCTAATAACTACTAATTGCTAACCGTATAATCACATAATCAATTTTATAGGCAATTTTAAAAAATCAATAATCACTTAAGGCATGACAGTTAACGGTTTTAGGAGTAGGCGGAGGCGATTAATAACTGTTAACTAGTTTAATATTCATAAAAATATTATTAATAAAAAATTCCATCTATTTATTTAAAAAAATCCTAAAATAATTTAAAATAAGTCATAAAAAGAGTCTAAATGTCCAAAATACTACAATAGATTCATTTCTAAAATGCAGTTATGCAATGCACTTATAAGTTTCAATAACCGTTAACCGGTGGTTATTTTAAAACTACTAACAACCTAAGGCGGAATAGTTACTATTATGAAAATTTGATAACTCACTACAAGAAAAAAAAAAAGAAGACTTTTTGAGCTGTTTTTTGTTGGAACCGTTTTAGCAAAACGGCTCTAATTTGAGCCATTTTTAACTAAAACGGCTCCAATTAGAGCCGTTTTAAAAAAGCGACTCTAATTAGAGCTATTTTAACTGAAACGGCTCAAATTAGAGCCCTTTTAGTTAAAACGGCTCGAGCCGCTTTTTTAAAACAGTTCAAATTAATTTTGATCTGTTTTAGTTAAAACGACTTTAATTAGAGCCGCTTTTTTAAAACGACTCTAATTAATTTTGAGCCGTTTTAACAAAAGCAGCTATAATTAGAGCTGTTTTGATCAAAACGGCTCTAATTGCAGCCGTTTAAAACAAAAAAAAAAAAGTCTCAAATTAGAGTCGTTTAAACAAAAAAAGAAGAAGAAGAAAGTCTCATATAAATCGTACTGCGATCCATCGCATTGATCGTACTACGATCGATCACACATAGATCGTACCACGATCAATCACACATAGATCGTACCGCGATCGATCACATTGATCGTACCACGATCAATCACATGATCATACTACGATCGATCACACATGATAGTACCACAATCGATCACACAGATCGTACCATGATCGATCACACATGATCGTACCACGATCCATCGCATAATCGTACCACGATCCATCACATGGATCGTACCACGATGCATCACATGGATCGTACCACGACCTATCACATGGATCGTACCACGATCTATCACACTTAGATTGTACCACGATCGATCACATTTAGATCGTACCACGATCCATCACACTTAGATCATACTCCATCACACTTAGATCATACCACGATTTATCCCATTGATCGTACCACGATCTATCCCATTGATCGTACCACGATCTATCACATTGATCGTACCTTGATCGATCACACTTAGATTGTACCACGATCTATCACATTGATTGTACCACGATCCATCACATAGATCGTATCACGATTGATCACATATGATCGTACCACAATCGATTACACATGATCATACCACGATCCATCACATAGATCGTACCACGATCCATCTCAAAGATCGTACCATGATTGATCACACATGATCATGTGATGGATCGTGGTATGATCAATGTGATGGATCGTGGTACGATCTATGTGATCGATCGTGGTACGATCTATATATCTCCCTCAAACTACCATTCAATTGTTAATGTCTTCCATCAGACTACTAAAAAATGTAAATGTTCCCCCTAATGACAAAAATACCCTTCATAAAATTATTAATATATATATAAAATAACAAAAAATTATAGAAAAACAAATAAATAAAAACTAGTTTTAATTTTTTTCGTTTGTTTATTTAATTTTTTTTTATATATATAATTTTCAGTTTTTTTTAAACAAAAATTTGTTTTCTATTTTTATTTTTATTCCTTTTTTCTTTAATTTTTTTAATTTGTTTTTCAAAAATATTTTTTATGTGTACTTTTCCCTATAATTAATATGTAATACTATATTTAATTAGCTAGTATACTATATGCTTAGTTATCAAAAAATTAATTAAACATAAAAATAAGTGATTGGAAAAAAAGGCTCCAATTGGAGCCGTCTTAGAAGAAAACGACTCCAGTTTTGGAGTCGTTTTCTTCCAAAACGACTTTAAATTTTGGGGCCCTGCGCGCACAGCCGAAAAAACATTCAAGTTTTTTTTTTTTTTTTTTTTTTTCACACTCCCATAAAATATCTCCTTCACTCTCACCTCTCTTAATCTCTCTTCCTTTCTCCCTTTCTTTCTTCTTTCTTGTTCATAGTTCTTCTTCTCCCTTCTTCCTCTCTCTCTCTCTCTCTCTTGACGACCACTGTCATGGGTCTCAAGAGACCCACGACCACCGTCTCTTGAGACCCCGGCCGTGGGTCTCTTGAGACCCCGGCCATGGGTCTCTTGGCAAGGCTCGAGAGCAGCGGTCTTCTTCCACCTCCTACATCCCTCCCCACCGCACCCAATTGCACCCGCGCATTCACCTCTTCTCCCCAACCCCCGCAAACCCTAAACCGCCTTTCCAATCCCAAACCAAATGCCTCCTCCTCTTCGTGCCTCCCTCTTCACCGTTCCTTTCCTCTTCTATCTCTTCAGCACCGCCCAGAAGATCCACCAATCCGCCAAGTTTGCCCAGCCCAAGTCCAACTTCTTCAATGTGTTCATCAATGCCAGCCCCATCGGCGCCCGCGCCCGGGTCTTCGAGTTCCTCGGCGAGGGCCGGATCTCGCTCATGGACGGGACCGGCTCCAGCTCCATGAAGGTGTGTCTGGGTCTCTTGAGACCGAGGACGTGGGTCTCTTGAGACTCAGTTGTGGGTCTCTTGGCAGGGCTCAAGAGCCTTCGTTCATCTGCCCAGGTGAAGAACATGGGGTTTTTTTTTTCCTGCTTCCTATGCCTCCGAAAATCATATTGTTTCCGATTATGGGTTTCTATGTTTTTGAAAATCACGTTTTAGTTTTCCTTCCGATTTCCGTGTTGTCACGTTTTTGTTTGTGAAAATGTCACAGCGAGAATCAAGGTCCATGAGCTGCGTTAGAAATCGAAGGCCAAGGTGTTGAACCAGCTCAAGGATCTCAAGGCGGATCTTTCCCTCCTCTGCGTCGCCAAGGTCACCGGCGGTGCACCCAACAAGCTCTCCAAGATGTACTCTCTCTCTCTCTCTCTCTCTCTCTCTCTCTCTCTCTCTCTCTCTTTGTGGTTTTATTTTCGAAAAGCAAAGTCTTTGTTTTTGATATTGCTGTTGGTATTTTTTGGGGGGTTTCCTAGGGAATACAGAAAGGTGGTGAGGCTGTCGATTGCATAGGTGTTAACGGTGATATCTCGGAAGCAGGAGGTTCTGAGGGAAGTTTACCAGAAGACTTCGAGTTGTATTTTTTTATGCTTTGAAACTTTAAGCTTTATTGGTTTCATTTCTTCTTCTTCTTCGTTGTTTTTTTTTGTTTTTTTTTCCTGTGGTAACTCTAAATGGAACTGCCATTGAGGCTTTTGGATCAAAGTTTTGAAGGATTGTTCAAGATATTGAATTGGGTTGTTTGTGGACTTCTTGCAGATCTCGATCAAGAAGAAATATTGTGGATTAATTCTTCTTCTTTTCTTTTTTTTTTTTTTTTTTTTTTTTTCAATTTAGAGTCGTTTTCCCTAAAACGACTCCTAAAAAATGATTTTTTTTTTTAATATTTTTAATTTTGAGTCGTTTTAGGGACCATAAAACGACTCTCATTTTTTTTGTTAAATTATTTATTTATTTATTTAGAGCCGTTTTGGGTCCTTAAAACGACTCCAACTAGTTGGAGCCGTTTTAGTCTAAAACGGCTCTAAACGTTTTGTGCCGTTCTGGTTAAAACAGCTCTAATTAGAGCCGTTTTGAAAACAGCTAAAAAAAAAAGACTCAAAACACCTATTTTTTTTTGTAATGGCTGCCTAAGGCAGTTGCGGTTGGCAGTTAGAGGCAATAATTGCAACTGCTTATACATCCCTATTTGTGACCACCCCTTGAAGCCAATCAGAGGTGGCCTGCCCAAATTCACCGGGGCTGATTGCGACCATGCCCAAATGCACTGGGGTTGGTCGGTTAGCCACAATTGGGGTTGGCAAAACAGGTTATCGTGTTGATTTTTGGTCGACCCGCAACCTGTTTAGGCCAACCCGAACCGGGCATGATTAGCTAAATGGGTTGGGCGGGTCAAACCGTTTAGCTAACTGTGTCAAAAAGGGGTTAGCGGGTCATAAACGGGTTAACGAGTCAACCCGTTTAGTCAAAACCCAAACCCTATAACTTCGTGTCATGTTCGTGTTGAATTCGCGGATTGTGTAAAAAATTAACAACCCTAGCCACAATACTTATGTAGTTGGTTTGTGTTTTTTTATTTTTAAAAAGTTTGAAAGAAAATAGAAAACACTATGAGTAGTATTTTTTTTTTTTTTTTTAATGCAGTCTATTCTCTTGGGAATATCTATTTCTCTTATTTTTTAGAGAAATATGTATTTCTCTTTGAAGAAAATAGTTATCACATCTGAGAAATAGACCTTTACCAAATAAAAGAATGAGTATTTTATAAGAATAGCCAATATTTTATTTTAGGGGTTTAATCTGTGAACCAAACAAACTGTAAGAGTGACAATCACAATCAATATACCAACCGGTAATTACGAGAAACAATGGCAAATTGTGAACCAACTGTGAGCTCAAAGTCGAAAACCCCTATTGTAACATCCCCACTGTAATATCCGAGATATTAATTAAGAGTTTAAAATGTAAATTAGATAATTAAATTATTAGAATTAGTAAAACGTCGAGAAAATGCTTAGAAAACACTTAGGGTCGAGTTTGGGTGTAAAAGAATGCCCAAAATGGACATTTTGGTTGCAAAGTTTGCAACCCATTTGCATGCTGTCCGGACCCTCATGTGGCACATTTGCAGCCCGTCCAAACCATCTTTCAAACGCTAAAGTCCGAGAGCTAACATTCGCAGCCCGTTCGGACCCTTTTTAGGACGTGCACGATTTAAAATGTGCGTGTTCGGATTCTCACTTGGCCCATCCGGATGGCACCTGAGATAAATGCGAGAATGAGCTCATTTGGCTCATTTTCTCTGGATTTCTTCCCCATATACTCGAATTCTCTTAGGGCTTTCATAGAAATCCTTAGATCTACGAATATCTATGCCCTATACCTCAAATCCAACCTTAAAAACGTGTTATACGTGAGATGATCTACCTTTTGACCGATCGTTTTGAGGTAAATCACTAAACTCATGTTTTGGAGATTTTTGGGTGAAATCTTGTAAATGTGAGTTTAATCCTCAATATTCTTTAGGTATTTAACTATTTAACTATTTGGAGTTTGCTAGAGGCTACCCAAACCTTGGGTATTGGTTTGGTGAACTTTTGGTAAGTTTTTCTCAAACCCTAACTTATGGATATTTTGTTTAAGTGTTGTTTTGTAAGTTTAACCCTATGAAATACTTATGGGTTTTGTAGATGAGATAGTGATTATAAGTTATGGGTAGTTGTCTAGAACTCCTAAAATTTTATGGGTAATTCAATAATGTAGTCTTTGAGCGATTCAAAGTGCTACTTAGTATAATTATTGTCTAGAATACTAAATATGCAATGTGTTGTATTTTTAGCAGCAATTTGCGGGTTGAATTTAGAGTCATTGGGAATTAGTGAACAAACGCCCTAAGGTGAGTATTCCACTCATAGAGAAAAGTATTACATTTTAAGTAATTTATAAAATGAAATAATGTGATTTTCTTACCGAACTGATGATATGTTAAAATATATGTTTTGAGTAGTTTCAAGTATGTTGAAAATTATGCCAATGATATTATTGCAAATTGAATTATGTGTGTGAAGTGTAGTTTGAATTGTGATTTCAGTGTTTGACTGCCTGCTGCAGTTGGGAATTAAATGTATGTATTTGATGCCTGCTGCAGTTGAGAATTAAATGTATGAATTTGATGCCTGTTGCAGTTGGAAATTTAAGTTATGCAAATTATTTGAGAAAATGATATGTTGAACCGTTTATGTTTTATGAAGAAAGCATGTGTTAAGGGCATGATCATGAAATTAAATATATTGTATTTGAGCATGAGCATTTAGCATGAAACATGAATAGATAAACGAGTTAATGGGGGACCTAAGCCCCAGGGTACCTGGCAGATATTATTGGGGGACCTAAGCCCCAGGGTACCTGACAAATATTATTGAGGGATCTAAGCCCCACGGTATCAGGGAGGCAAACTAGTTATTGGGGGACCTAAGCCCCAAGAGGACCTAAGCCCCATAGGAGCATATGCATGAATTAGTATTGGGGGACCTAATCCCCATAGGAACATCAACAGAGAAAACCAAGAAGCATGCATGGCATTGTTTTTATATGCGTGATGTTTTCATGATATGATATATAGTAGTTTTATGCTAGACGTATTGATATGTATATGAGTCTTAATGGGCAAGAACATATGTATATTTCTATTGATTAGTTGCATGTTTTAAAACCATTGAGCTTTATTGTATTTGTTTACATTGCTCAGAATTGGAAAATGTAATGTCTTTGTATAAATAGGGGAATTGTCATTTGTTCATTAGCAGAAACGTGTTTGTATCCTAGAGTTTCACTCAAGTGCATTATGATCGAACTATTGTATCAAAGGCATTAAGCTTCAATGTACCTAGATATGGCATTAACCACTTTTAGTAATGCTAAGGTCTTTGTATAGTTAAGCAAGATGCCATTGTTTATTGCTTAAGACTTGCATATGAGTGAATCCGTAATGGAGTAACCGTGTGAACGTATGGCTTAGCCACCGATTAAAAGTAATATATTGTAGTTGGGTATATATTTAGAAGCATCCAAGGTGGGATGTTGGAACTTCTATATATGTTCACAACTGCGTAGTATGCTTTTATGTTTTCTTAAAAGTCGATGTTTACTTTATTAGCTACAAGTGTTTTCAAGAAAATAAATTCATAAAAATGGGTAGCTATTATTGTACACGTAAGACAGAAGAAAAATCGGTTCTTTACGAAAACTCAAGTGATTAGTATACTACTGAAGTCTCGGTATGTTTTATACTGAGACAGTGAACTCATTCTTTCACCTATACGGATGTATCTACCACAGCAACCATATAGATGTTATTCCTTTGGCTGCAGGTATACTTGAGGTGGATGACGATTCAGTAGCATTATACATAGGGTATTATGATCGAAGCCCACCACGACAGTCGTAATGTGTTGGACTGTGGTGTCCTCTCTTTTTGTACATTTTGTATATGGCTATTTTATATGAACAACATGTTTTACTATTGATAAGCTTTTCTGTTGAGATTATGATTGTATCATTATGTTTTTCGTTGTTAGATGTAACTCTGATTATCAGGTACATGTTATGGGGTATGTGCCCTATGTTGGCTGAGCGACAAATAGTCGTGCCACTGTTGAAAAATAGAAATTGACTTCTAAAATAAATGCAAGTGTGTGCTTAAAGTGTTAACAAAAATAACAATGCGAAAAATAAATAACACAAGAATTTTTGTTAACGAAGTGGAAACTCAAGATGAGAAAAACCACTCCGGGGTAGCTAGACCCAGGATGTCCACTATTCAGAAGACAAGACTAGATACAAGATAGTAACACTCACATACCCCTGATGCAATGGTCGTACCTTGCTCTCTAACGTGTAACCCAACACGAACGCCTCCTAACCAGGTCTCCTACCTGAAATGGTCTTCAATGGAATCCTTTACCTTAGGGCCAACCCCTAAGATAGACTTCAGTTTAAGTGCAGCAACAGCACACACAATAATGGCTCTAGAGAGAACAAATCAGCTCAACAACTTCACAAATAAATCTCTAAGCTCTAGTGGAATTCAATACCGAATTCTTGTAGCTCTCAATGCCCAGGGGCCTCTATTTATAGGCTGAGGGTTCAAATGGGCGACTGCTTTGATAAATACGGGCACTGTCCGAACGGTGGACATGGGCCGTCCGAACGGACAACTGTGCGACCAGAATTCTGAGATTTTTGCTGAAAATCTTTCCTGTTTGAGAGCCGCGTCCGGATGGTGAGGCACTGTGGTCCGGACGGTCGCACGTCAATTGCAAGTAATTTCCTTATTAAGGCTTCGCGTGCCCAGACTAAGGGGATGGCCGTCCAGACGGTTGATCTTCTACACGCAATTTCCATATTTGTTGAGTGCGCGTCCGGACGATGGCAGACTGGCGTCCGGACAGTTGAATTTGAATTACGATTCTTGCCTTATGGATGAGCGCGTCCAGACGGGAATCCACGTCGTCCTGACGGTTGCAAAAATCTTCCCTTATTTGAACTTGGAAAGAAATCTGAAGCTAGTCGATCACTGAGAGTCGTTCGGACGGGCTGCTGAGACGTCTGGACGGATGCAAGTTGGAACAGAAGCTTCTCGATACAGAGGAGGTCTGGACGAAAATCCACATCGTCCGTACGGATGATGCTTTGGTCTGTTGAGCGTCCGGATGGTATGGCACGTCGTCCGGACGGCTGGAACTATGGACAGATGAGCATCCAGACGGGATGACACGTCGTCCAGACGGCTAGCAGGGAACCGAAATCTCTGACTTGCAAATAGTGCAGAATCTCTGGAACATTTCTGAATAGCGGAATCCTTGCTAAAAAACATCTTTACATACAAGTGATTTTGTCCAATCAGAATGAGGCCAATTACAAACTAACAACTGTGATGATCCATTTTATGTATTTTTTTTTTATTTTTTTATTTTTATTTTTAAAAAAAAGGGTTATCACAGCAGATGGTAGCAGTTAGTTAGGGTTTGATAGGAAAGTAGAAAATCAGAAGCTTAGGATTATTTTAGAATCTAAGATAACAAAGAGCCTTATGATTCTAAAAGCTTCAACATAGAAAAGAAAACCGAAATTGAAAACTTTTGTATGCATCGCACGAATGTTTCTGTAATGCAATTGTCATGGCTTGAACTTGTTTATGTTGTGTCTCTTTTGTCTCACATTGTAGGCTAACTTAAATGTGATGGTGCAGAGAGATGCCGCCTAGACAACATAGGGCCGCTCGTCGTGTCGTGGAAGAGGAATCTATGCATGGAAGTGGTGGTGATCCACCACCACCTCCTCCACCCAGCCTTGATGGCCGCCATACCTAGACAACCTTCTTCAAACACAACTCACCTGTGTTTGATGGAAGGGGAGGGCCTATGGTAGCTGATGATTGGGTAACCTCCTTTGAAAACCTCGTCGATGTGCTTAGGTGCACCGATGAGCAAAAGGTTGACTATGCGGGGCTAAAACTAAGAGGTGAAACCAAATATTGGTTGAAGTCTACAAAAGCCCTCATAGCTGAAGAGTTGGGCCTTAACATTCCTATTCCATGGGAGCGATTCAAAAGGGAATTCAACAACTGATTCTTCCCTCAAGCACAGTGGCAACAATGTGCGCAAGACTTTCAAGACCTAAAGCAAGGGAGCATGTCAGTTGAGGAGTACTCAACTGAATTTATGAGGTTGTCAAGGTATGCTCCACACCTTGTCCCAGACAAAGAGTCCAAGGTTGAGAGGTTTCGTGATAGTTTGTCACCACGGATCCTTGAAAGGTTCATCTTCCTTAAAGTTGTGGATTATACTGAGATGGTGCACGTTGCCACCATGACTGAGAAAGGGATTAGGATGCAGCTGCTCACTATGTGAATAGAAAGCGGTCGATGTCTTCGAGAACACTCCCTTCGCCATCGTCCAAAAGGCATGCTTCGAGTAGTAATGCTGGGCCTTATGGGAGAAGGGGCACTTCTAGTAGTCAGGGTAGTAGCAATTACCTAAGGTGCAAAAAGTGTGGGAAGCAACATGTTGGAAAGTGCAGAATGGGAACATGTGTATGCTTCGAGTGTGGCAAAGCTGGCCACTTTGCTAGAGAATGTACACAAGCAAGTGCGAGTAGGGGGGTCATGGGTAACAGGTAAGCATTAATTAGCCAAGACAGACAGCTCCCGCCAGAGAATGTCTTCCCTGAGGACAATGCTACCGATGTGGTCACAGGTACTATTCCATTATTCGGTAGTGTTGGCTTGTGTATTGTTTGATTCGGGTGCTATGCACTCATTTATCTCATCGACATACGTGAAGTTGTGTAAGTTACACACTGAGCCTTTAGATCAGAATATATGCGTGGCCACTCCTGTTGGTGATGCTGTTACTTGTAGAAAATGTGTGGACAACTATCCTATAGTGATATAGGGGAAGACCTTACCAGCAAGGCTAGCTGTATTTAGCATGTTGGGCTTCAATGTCATTTTGGGTATGGACTGGCTATCAAAGTATAAGGCTAACTGTAACGCCCCGCCTTTTACAAGAAGGCGTAAATGAAAATTTTGAATTTTCACGTGACATTACGACATCATTAAAGCTGACTGAATTACCTCTAAGTAAATAATATAACTTCGTGTTCTTAAATAATAAATACATCTTAAAATAGTAACATATATGCCATAGACAACACTGTTATAAATTATCAACCTTACTGTAATAAATATTACAGCACCGAAGAAACATATAGAAATGTGTCTTGACACATAAATAAAAGGATAGACTAAGCAGGATAGTCCATCACACACCCAAGAGATGATAGATAGCCCCATCCACATTCATCAGGATTAGCACAATAATCCTGGTAATCTTGGTGTTCTTCATCCTTAGTTCCTGCACAATCATCCATAAGATTGTAGATAACACCACAATTCCAAGTACCCATAAGTGAGTCAATTGTTTTCAATAATGATATGATTGCTGATTTATTTATTAAAGAAACATAATCCAATGATATAAAGTAATGACAGTTTTATATACACAGTCTTATACCATTTTCTTTTTGCATTCATCATATGGAGATGTGACTCCAGCATATAAAATCTAGGAGACGTAACTCCACTCAACGGGTACTAGGAGACGTAACTCCTGTCTAACGTGTTATAGGAGACGTAACTCCCGTTTATCGAGTTATAGGAGACGTAACTCCCGTTTATCGAGTTATAGGAGACGTAACTCTCGTTTATCGAGTTATAAGAGACGTAACTCCCGTTTAGCGAGTTCTAAGGAGACATCACTCCTCTAATAATATTTATTATATTTTTGGCATAGGCATACATCACTACCTGGTCCGTTGGCAGGCGTCACTCCCAACTTTGTTATTTATTAATATCTTTGGCATAGGCAGACGTCACTCCTTGGTCTGTTGGTAGACATCACTCCTAACTCTTTTATAAATAAATTCATTAATTAAAATAACAAAATATGCAAATTTCACATGCACAAACAATTAATAAAGCAGAAAATCATAACATTATGGAAATTCAACATCACCCTCAGTAAGTAATAAATACTTACAGTTTTTGCTTCAAAAGATGTCCACAGAAATATTGACTGCATAATTATATCTATGCAATAATATTAAATTAGCAAGAAATGCTAAAAGAATATTTATTATTATTGCTACCCTTATTCTTAAGAAATCATTTTCTATTTAGGCATCACAATGGCTACGGATTTAAATATAACAGTTACGTATCAAATTACGTAGATATTAACGTGTCCTTAAATCCATTTATTGATATAAATAGATAAAATAATTCATTTGACGTTAATCACATTTTTAAGTAAAAATGGACGGCACAACGGCATAAAATATTGACACCTTGTATTTTTAATCGAACACAATAACGACATTATAATATCAAATGCCTATAGTATTTAAAATATTTGGGCAGCGTAACAGCGTTACAAAAATATTCTCTTTTCCATTAAATATATTTTTCTTTAACAAACTTTATATATATATATATATATATATATTAAAACAAGCACACAAACCCGTATAACACACACTCAGGTCACACGCATACACGTTACACAAAACACAAAGTCTTGCATCCTTTTTAACCAACACACTTGTCTAACCAAAACACACACACGTCATGCACTCTTTTTAACAAACACACACTCACATATCTAGCAAAACACACACACATCTTGTTTTAAACACATGTTCACTGTCCCATAGCACACACATGTTCACTATTTATTTTCGTAAAACACTTACTGGGCTAGAACCGTGGTGCACCTGGTCGAGAAAGAGGCGTGCGTGAATTCTGCGTGGGTTAAAAAAACAGAGAGATGAGTGTTTATATATATATCCAAGTCAGACTTTTATTTAGGAGCAAAGAAATTGTGAAAAGCAAGGAGGAAGAAGAAAATAGAGGATCGATGTTCTCCTCTTTGATGAAGGCTGCTGTCCGGGAGTTAGAGGCCTGATTGAGAGTTTTTCTCTAAGCTAAAAGAGTGCAGCCCATGAGAGGAAGAAGAAGATGTTTTCTCTTCAGCTAAACTGGGTTAGAATGGGGAGAGATCGTGATGCTCTATTTTTCTGGTTCAATGATAATTGAGGAAAAAAGGATGGTTTTTCTGGTTTTGGTCCGTAGAGATGCAGAAGAGAAGAGGGTGGTCTTCTAGTTGCTGAAACATTGAAGAAGAGAGGGAGTTTAGGAGAGTTTCTGCAGCAAAGGGGTAGTTCTCGGCTTGTTGTGTAAGAAAACCCATTGCCTAGCTTCTGATACGGAATGCAGGCATGCTAGCTTATCGTATTGGTGTTAGTTTAATTTATGTTATCTTATTATTGTTAGTAGCAGGGTCCATCTTAAATTCAAGTTCTAGAGTTTATCTTAATTTCAAGTGTCTATCGCCAGTAGATTAGTAGTTGTTGCGATAGACAGTGTTATCTTTTATTTCAAATTACTAGTGTTATCTTAGCTGGTAGAATGGGATAATTATCTCCTAGAGTTATCTTTCAGTTAGGACTCATGATGTAATCTCTATTTAAAGAGTTATCAGTGAATGAATAAAGCATGCAAATTTAATCCCAAACATTGTGTTTGAAAAGGTCTAGGTTCCCTTAGAATCTAAGGTCTAGGTTCCCTTAGAATCTAAGGTCTAGGTTCCCTCAGAACCTTACAATCTATCAAAATAGGTAGGAAGAAGAATCTAAATCCAGCTTCTTTTCCTGTTGAAAGGCGCATTACAAGATCCGTTACGCATTCACGTAACATTTTGGTATCAGAGCCAGGTTCCCCAATGGGTGACTCAATGAAAGATCGGCTGGAGAATCTCCAAAAAACGCTTGATGACTTCATCAAGCATACTTCTGAGAGGTTCAAACAAGTGGAGGATAAAATTACTCAACAAGGGCAAAATGGATCCGGTGAAAATTCCTCAACCAAGAACCGTGATAAGGGTTCTGGAGGTTTTGGGAGCTTCAACAATATTCAAGGAATGAAGGTGACTAAACTCGATTTTCCAAAGTACAATGGACAGGAGGATCCCACGAGCTGGATATGCCGAGTTGAACAATATTTCGATTTCAAGCAAATTGAGGAAAAGGAAAAATTGCCGTTGGCCGCGTATCACTTGGAGGGGGAATCCCAAATGTGGTACCAACTATTCAAAGACTGTGAAGAAGTCGTTACTTGGGACGCGTTGAAGACAGCACTCCAAACTCGCTACGGCTCAACTTCCTTTGAGGACCATTTCGGTGAGCTCACGAAACTTCAACAAACAGGAACAGTTCGGGATTATCAATTGCAATTTGAGCAATTACTCAGCAAGGTGGAACGACTCTCTGTTCACCAACAATTGGGCTGCTTTGTAAGCGGGCTCAAAGGGGAAGTCAGAATCGAAGTACAAGCCGGGAGACCAAAATCTGTAACAGAGGCCATCGGATTGGCCCGATTATATGAAAGTAGAAATTGGAGCTTGAAGAAGCCTCCAAATACTGAGGAAAGGCGGACAGGGTCTAGGGATTCCGCCCCTCCCCTTCCATCGTCCAATCTGACACGCACCCAGAATCCTCCAACTCGGCAATTATCCACAACAGAAATGCAGGAACGCAGGTCCCGGGGTTTGTGTTTCAATTGTGACGAAAAATTCGTCCCTAGCCATCGATGCAAGAAATTGTTCTTAATCGAAGGAATTTACTCACCTGAAGAAAACAGAGGAGAGGAAGAATCATTGGGAACCGAAGAATGGGGGGAAAGACCAACAGAGAGAAGTTCTAGTCCATTGGCGTGGTCATAATCCCGTAGATTCAACATGGGAAAATGTCAACAATATGCAGCATCAATTTCCAAAATTTTACCTTGAGGACAAGGTCGGTTTTTAAGGGGGAAGGAGTGATACGGAATGCAGGCATGCTAGCTTATCGTATTGGTGTTAGTTTAATTTATGTTATCTTATTATTGTTAGTAGCAGGGTCCATCTTAAATTCAAGTTCTAGAGTTTATCTTAATTTCAAGTGTCTATCGCCAGTAGATTAGTAGTTGTTGCGATAGACAGTGTTATCTTTTATTTCAAATTACTAGTGTTATCTTAGCTGGTAGAATGGGATAATTATCTCCTAGAGTTATCTTTCAGTTAGGACTCATGATGTAATCTCTATTTAAAGAGTTATCAGTGAATGAATAAAGCATGCAAATTTAATCCCAAACATTGTGTTTGAAAAGGTCTAGGTTCCCTTAGAATCTAAGGTCTAGGTTCCCTTAGAATCTAAGGTCTAGGTTCCCTCAGAACCTTACAATCTATCAAAATAGGTAGGAAGAAGAATCTAAATCCAGCTTCTTTTCCTGTTGAAAGGCGCATTACAAGATCCGTTACGCATTCACGTAACAGCTTCCTTCTTATAAGAGACCTGAACGGTGAAGATCAATCCAACGCAAAAACGATCTACTGACAGATGATACACAAGTGTCTTGGCAATGATTAAAAGATAAGAATCGTAGCTAAATATCTCTTATCTTATATGGAAGAGAATTCGATTCTAACTAATGCTCCGTTTGTTTCTACGTAAAATGATTTCGGTATTTTCCGGTGTTTGGTAGGGGCGAAAATAATGGTCAATCGGAAAATGATTTATGTTTGACCAAAAATACTTAATAAATTTCGGAAAATGATTTACGCTTTTTAAAAGCGTAAATTATTTTCCGTAGATGGTAGATGCAGTCGACTCTCTTTTAAATAATGCAGTCGACCTTTACGTTCAAGCAGCGGACTATTGCCAGATTTTGACAAGCCAGATTCCGACTCCGGTCGGTCCCGGAATCTGACATATTGGGCTGGAATCCGGCGACGTCCGACAGATGTCACCGGATTCCGGGTATACCGTGCCAGATTCCAGCCAGACTGGCCGGAGCGGTCGAATCTCTGGCTATCTGGCCGGGATCCTGGACGGATTCGGCCGTTCTGGCCGGATCTCCGGCTATTTGGCCGGATCCCCGCCTGGATCCGGCCATCTGGCCAGACCCCCGGCATCTGGCCGAATCCGTCCGTTCTAGCCGAATCTCTGGCCAGCTGGCCGAAAACTGGCCAAGACGGCCGTTTTGTGCCAGATTCTGGAGCAGATCGCAGGAATCCGGCAAAATGGTCAGATATTGCCGGAATTTGTATCTGGCAAATATAAAAAAATATTTTTATATTATTTTATATTAATAATTTTTATTTTGTGAATAAAATTTAATTTTTTTAAAAATTAATATGATTAAATTAAAATATTAAAAATATTTGTAATTTTTCGTACGCGACAAACACCGAAAAATGATTTACCACAATATCTTGACAGGTGTTATTTACACCGAAAGCTACATACATTGTGTTAAGTAACTTAAGTTGCTCAAAGAACCGAACCTTCTACCTATATATATATATATATTTGCATCCGAGTCCTATCACTTCTATATATTTATATATTATATCAAATATATATAATATACCACATAATTAGCATTTCTTTTATGAATTAATTAAATACATGCATATATTTAGGTTAAATAAATCCAGTATGTATACATGTGTATTATTCACATTTATTAGTAAATATATATGCATTAATAATATATGCATATTATTTACCGGGTGTTACATCTCACAATAATATTATTTATCAATAATGTTATTACACTAAATAGAAATCGGCCTGAGGTGTGTTAAAGAAAGCTACAGAGTGTTGAGTAGATCGAGCGCCAGTCATTTTACTTATGCTCCACTTGTTTCGGCCTAAAATGATTTTTGTCGTAAAATATTTTCTGGGAAGTCATTTTTCAGAAAAACATTTTCCGTCGAAAACATTTTTCGGTGTTTGGCGTGTACTGAAAATTACAAATATTTTTTATATTTTCATTCAATCATATTAAATTATAAAAATTAATTTTTATTCACAACATAAAAATATTAATGTAAAATAATATTAAAAAACAACTAAAAAATTATGTTTAATTAAGATATACACATTTACTAACAATAATCATATTTTTTTAAAATTGTGATTATTTTAAGAAATTATTTTTAAAGTGGCCGGCCATTAGTTCCAGATTCTAGCCGAAATGGCCGGATCCCTGCCATTTGGCTGGAACCCGGCCGAATTTGGCCAGAATGGCCAAATCTTGGCTAGCTAGTCGGAACCTGACCATAACTGGCAGTGATCTAGCCTTTCTGGCCAAGATATAACCATTCTGGCAGATTTTGGATAGTTTGGTCAAAATTTAGCACAATATTGTCGAAATTCAGCATCGGCCAGATTCCGACCACTACGAAATCTGGCTTGACGGAATCCAGCAATGGTTGCCGGTTTTTGGCGATGGTCGACTGCTAGAGCGTGAAGGTTGACTGCGTCTGCCGTATGGGGAAAATGATTTACGTGCAAATAATTTTTTGAAATTTACTAAGTATTTTTGGTTAATGCTCCGTTTGTTTGGCGTAAAATGATTTCTGGAAAATAATTTTGGCATTTTACGGTGTTTGGTAGGGGCAAAAATAATGGTCAACGAAAATCATTTTAGGTTTGACCGTAAAACCTTCTTTAATTTTTGGAAAACGATTTACAATTTTAAAAACCGTAAATCGTTTTCCAAAATTAAACTCTTCGTCCTTGCATACACGTTTGATATCCGATTGCCAGAATCTGGCCAGATCTGACCGGATCCTGCCATTGATCCAACCGAATCTGGCCAAAATGGCCGGGATCCTGCCGGATTTGGATGGATCCGGCCACTGATCCAGCCGGATTTGACCAAAATGGCAAGGATCTGGCAGGATTTGACCGGATCCGGAGGAGTCCGGCAATTTTGGCCGGATCCGGCCAAACGTGCTTGCCGAAATCCGACAACGGCGACCGGACGTTGCCGGATTCCGACGACAGTTGCATTTTCTCCTTTTGTAATTTTTTTGTGGGAACCAAACGCCGGAAAATATTTTCGAGAATTTTTTTTTTTTTGAAAATGATTTCGTCGAAAATATTTTACGACGGAAACCATTTTACGTCAAAACAAACGAAGCATAAATAGAAATCATTTTACGGTTGACTATTATTTTTGCCTCTACCAAACATCGAAAAATGTCGAAATTATTTTCCATAAACCATTTTACGTCGAAGCAAATGGAGCATTAGTCTTAAATTCTAATTTAAGACGTTCTATTTTATATCTTAAAATCTGGGGCGCTACATTCCACCCCTCTTAATGGAATTTCGTCATCGAAATTCGTAAACTATGCTTCCCATAAAGTTTACACTAAGAGAAGATTGATATTTTTAAATCTTAAGTTTTTAGTGACACAGATTTTAAGAGTAGTGTCTAATTACTGGACATAGGCTATTCTAACCTTGAATAAGAAAAATAAACTGCGAGAAAAATGATGTAAGAAAATAATGTATATTTCATTTTTATCAATTATCTCACCATATAATTTTAATCACTAGGGTATTTTATCTTATCCTCTATTGTTGAAATTCTATCTACCATTCCTAGGAGAGAATCTTATTCCTAAGCTTAAAGTCTCAATTTCAATATGGGTCGTTCCTACTCATCAAAAAGCGTGTAAGAAAATAATGTTTTTATTTAGGTACAAAATTTCATATAGTACCATGATCTATTTTATGGGTTTGACTAATCGATTAAGGCACATAGGGTACTTACCTTATATGGTACCATGATTTATTTTATTCCGACAAAAACTATCTTAATGGTTGAGTACTTAAAACTTCGTGTGGTCGGCATGAATGAATGAATACGAAACTCCTAAATCATAAATAGTATGTCCAACACTATTTATTTAAAGAATGGTACTTGCCGCTGCATCTGTATATTCCTCTTCTTCTTCAGCTCCACCAGGGATAAGTGAATATACTCGTGCTTGGGCAGGATACTGTTGTCTAGATTCGCCTTCTTGCGGCCTTAATCCTCTAGGAGGATTCATGGGGCAATACTGCTTACCACACTTAAAGCAGCTCGGATTTCTCATCCTACATTCTCCCCCATGCGGTTTTCCCCACTTGTTACAGAGGCGTTTTTGGTTTCCTAATGTGGGCGGGAAACTTTTGCCAACAAAACTGGCTTGGACTTGTTTTTTATTGCTTGCCTCTTTTCTGAATACGATGTCTGCTACTTTAATTGTCTTTTTAGATCGTAGGTTGCTACTGTTTTATAGATTCCCCTCTCCGCAAGAGATGCTACTTCTACTGATCTGGTGTAGTCTTTGATTTAAAGGCATGCGACTCTTTCTTTGATTCGAGGGTTGAGGCCGTTCTCGAAGCGTTCCGCTTTCGGCTCTTCATTGGGAATTAGATTCACGGGGAACCAAGCTAATTCCATGAATATGGTAGTGTATTGCTCCACAGTTATGCTGCCTTGAACAAGATTAATGATGGGCACCATGGTAGACCGAATCTTAAAGATCCCTTGCAAGTTCCAGATGGGCCAATCACAAGGTCAAGAGCGAAGAAGATCAAGGAAGCAATGCAAGGATTGGTGCAATTTGAAAATAAATATTGAATTCTAACTACCAAGTGTGTGTGTGTGTTTGTGTGCAACAAAATATCTTAAATGCGGAATATAAAGATGACAAGATATTTGTTATGAAGTGGAAACTCTGTGAAGAGAAAAACCACTCTGGGGCAGCCAAACCCAGGATATCCATTATATTGAAAACAAAGCTAGTTACAAGACACTCGTACTCACATACCTTTATGCAGTAGTCATACCTTTAACTTTGACACGAAGCCCATCGTGAACGCTTCCCAACCAAGTCTCCTACTTGAAGGGGTCTTCAATGGATTCCTTTAACTTAGGGATGACCTCTAAAATAGACTTCACACGAACTATTGAGCACACATCGGCAATGGCTTGAGAGTTTACGGATCTTTGATTATCCCTAAACACCCTCTCAAAGCTAAGAGAATTCAATACCGAATTCTGTACAATTGACAAGCCCAGGGCCCTCTATTTACAGGCTTACAGAAAACCTAAATCTGCTGAGATTCAAACTCTAGCTGTCGAGCGTCCGGACGGAAGTTAGCCACGTCCGGACGGTCTTCTACGATTAGCTTTCAGAAACAGCGCAATTCTATCCTTATCAGGTCCATGTCCAGACGGCTTGACCTAGCGTCCGGACGGTCTTCGCTATAACTCCTTTATGCGTTCGAACGGAACACTGGAATATTCTGAAATGCTGGACAGCGTCCGAATGTGTTGCCACGTTGTCCGGATAGCTTGCAGAGACTTCCCAAATAGTATTGATGATAAGTCTTGAATTATTCGATTCAAGACCCCTTAATTTTACATTTTGTTAGACCTAGTTTGTGTTCTATATATTACGTTTTGTTGTAGTTTTGTGTTTTGTCTTATTTTCAGGTCTTAGTTGAAATCTAGTTCAAAACACTTAAATTAGACCTGGAAATACATCAAGGACAATTTGGTCATTTCTAGAGTTCGAGGCTGATCCTGAAAAGATGAAAAATTGACCAAGGCAAATCAATCGATCGATTATTTCTTCAGTAAAGAAATCGATCGATCGCATCATCAGTCGAAGAAAATCGATCAATCCAAAGTCGATCGATCGATTATTTATGTAGTCGCGAAGTCGATCGATCGAACCTGGATATTTTCCGAGAAAATCTTAGGATGTCGACATGCTTTGTGTGGATGAAATTAATCCAATTTGGGCGGTCCACAGAGGATGTCAACACTATTTTGTGCGGCAAAAAATTGTTCTTTGATGTCCCCTTTGTAAATTAAATCTCTATATATATGAGATTAAGGTTTTAGGTTAAAACATGCATCTTTTGGGGGTTTCGGATTTTCTCAGGTGTATCACTTCATTTCTTAAGTAATTTCTAGTGCTTTTCATTTCCTTTAATGCACGTTTTCTGGGCTTAGTTCCAGAGAGCAACTTCTTCTTCTTTTTCCTCTTTGTTCTTCAAGTTTTAGTTTAGTTTTTATTTTCTTTTGTAATCCAAATTTTATGATTTTAATCTAGTTGTTTTTAGTTCATTTTCTTCTTGTTCCTTTACTGTTTTCCTTAGATTTCATGCATAATTTAGTTTATTTCATGTATAGCTAAATTAGTTCTTAGGGTTTGATCAAAATCCTTTTCAAAAACCATGAAGTGTTCTTGAGGTTCTTAGGATTTTCTTGAGATGTTTGATGATTGATAAGGGCTAGAGGATATCAAAACTCATGCTAAAAGGTTTTGTTATCAATATTCCAATCTAATTATTCAAGAAAAAGGGATTTGCTTGTCTATAAGTTTTCTTGGATTCTTGAGTAAAACCAACGTTCTTGGAAACAAGAACGATGTCTTTTGCAATGGTTCTAATTTGACATGATATATATTTACCTATTAGAGTCACCTTATAGGGAATACCGGTTGTTTCACACCTTTGGTAGTTTAAACCGTTTTTCAGTTATAGTGTAACTTTTACGTGATGCGATCGGTGTGAAACTAGATACCTTATCATTGTGACCTAATTAGGGTTTTCATATATCGTGTATGCTTATTAGGATGTGTTATAGAGTAGTAAGATAGAGAGCATTAATCACTCCACACATTTGGTAGAGTAAACATTTTTCAATTGTAGTTTAAATCTTTACGTGGAGTTGTTTAATGTAAAACCAGGTGCTTTATGATTACGTCTTAACTAAAGTATTTTCATGTCGAGGTCGTCGTAATGGTTGACGCCCATTACACGCTCATATCATGCATGTTAGGAAGATCCATATAGACTTTAAGCATTTTATCGGTTGAGGAGTGGATAAGATCAATACCCTAAGTTTCCTTTAAGTTTGTTTTCATTTCCCGCTTTTCTTATTTTACTCGTTGTAGCTTTAATTCTACAACTTTACTTTTGTGTTTATTCTTAAATTAAGTTAGATACGTTCTTTTAAATATTCTGTTACGCAAAACAACCCTCAATCTCTGTGGTTTGATAACCCTTACTATAGTACAATCGATACGTACTATTGCGAGTGGTTCAACTTATAAATTAAAAATCCACGTAGCCGAGTCGACTACCAGTTGACTTCTGAAATCCAACTCAGTGTAGAATAATGATTGACCTAGCGTCCGGACGGTGTTGCTCTATCGTCCAGACGTCTTCAACTTAATTTGCTAGACACTACGGGGCGTCCGGAAGCCTTCAATGGCTCATCCAGAAGGTTGAACAGGAACTGGTTGATTTGGCTTGGAATATGCAAGGACTCTTCATGGACATCTTCTAGAAGCTTGTGATCAGTCACATGAGCACTGTCCAAATAAATGAAGACTCTAAATAAAAGCCGATCATTCTGTTAATTTGTGACCATTACATAAAGCGTTTTTTGTTATCCAGAATGTAGCCAACATAAATTACTAATAAACTCCCCATTTGGCCATTCTGGGACAAAAACACTTGACCGGTTTGGAAATACATTCCCGGTCCAAAAACCAAAAAAATACTCCCCCTTTTTGTCACACAATGACAAAGGGTACACAGAGTATTAATAAAAATATAAGTGTTTAAGAAATACACAAAATGTCATCACAAATTAAAATTGTTCTAAAAAAACAATAATAAGAAATAGTAAAAAATCAGACCTCATCATCAGGCTTGGGGTGATGATACTGCAGGCACTCCCTGATGTCAATCTGACACTGTTCAACACTCTCTCCAATAAGATTAACTTCACGCTGGAGAACTCCAATGGATGACATAAGTTAAGTAAATGTAGCTTCTATATCAAATGAAGGAGGCATAGTCTGTAATGATGATACAGCTGCTGGTGGGGGAACTGGTGAAGGCTGAGGAATATCGCCTTGAGCCTCATGCCGCAACTACGCATAGGCTTCATGAGGGTCTGAAAGCCAAGAGGATCTGGAATCCGTGATCTTGGCTCATAGTCTGAAATATCTGTCACGACCTGAACACAGATTTGAGTGATCAAACACCCAAAAGACAGACTCGTGTTCTTCTCATCGCGAACCTCGAGCATAGTGTGGAAGATGTACTTGCACAAGCAAAAGGGAGTTTGCATCACAATGGCATAGAGAAGGGTGGCCTTCTTGAGAGTAAGCTCACTCCGACGAGCTTGAGGCCAAAGGTTGGTTACAACAACCTTTGCTAAGAACCAGTGCATTGGAGCAAAAACAACGATATTGATCTTTGAATGGGACTTGTCCTCTCTCTATGGTCTCGTGCCAAAGAAATCATGCAAGAAGTAAATGCTGGGGACTTCATCACCAGGAGGGAAAGGAACTCCTGAGACTGGTAGAACAGGGACCTCGATCATAGAACAGGTACTCCCATTGGTTCTCCAGAAGCATCTGACCAATGGGGAGGAGAACTGGATCCCTCATATCAGCGCGGAGAAGATTCCGCTCCAATAGGACCTGCCGCAATTGCATGCAGTGACGCCATCAGCAAATAGATTCTTCAGTTCTTTGCTTGACTCAGGGAGGAGAGTCGTCTAAAGACATTTTATGGGCTAAAAAATCACAAAGAAATCCATGAAAACATTAATTCCTGTTAGTCCAAAAATTATTTTGGGCATTATGACGGCTGTAAAATGGACTATCCCAAAAATTACAACTACATAAAACTCAACCCAAACAATATCAAGATACCACAAATTAGAAAATATGCAAAATCTCATCCTAATCAATAAAGAATATAAGCAATGAATCATATTAAACTCAAAATACGATAAACCCAAAACAAATTATTTTAAGCATAAAAACTTAAAATGATATAGAAAAAGGGTAGAGAAACATACCTGGATTGGAGATAAATTGCAAAGAGGACAAGCGCACGTGAGAAGCACTCATAAAAAGGACAAGACGATAAAAAAACCCAAAATAAAATAAAATAACAGGGGCTGCGACGCGGGGGAATGCGATATAACCCTACAGGGTTCACCGTCCGGACGGAACTTAAGTGACGTTCGGATGTAGTGCCACATAAGAGATCGCACAAACACGCCTGTTCAAACAAGGAGAAGGGACGTCCGGACAAAACAACCTCACCGTCCGGACGCTTCACAAAACAATCTGAAAAAGAGAGGAAAAAGAGTAGAAAAATATTTCCCAAATAATTTCCTGAACACACATGTATAAACAATTGATACCCTAGTTTAAGAGACAATAAGCACAAAAATATCCCTGTAGAAAGACATTTTTCAATAGTAAACTTAACTCAAGCAATGCGTGTGTGTGTGAAGGCTTTCTCGATAAGGTATGAAGTTCAATGATGTGACCTAAATCACCCAGATTTTATAAATAAGAGAGAAAATCAATGTTAGATCAATCAAAAGTCAAACCTTATTTTACAAGGGCCTAGCCACCCTCATCTGATACACTCCCCCTAAGCTGCTGCACTTTTTTTTTTTTTTTCTTTTACATTGTCCTTTAGTGACTGTCTATTTCTGCAATGATTTGGTCACTAACTGTTTCTATAGGGACAAGTTCAAGAACATATTTATAGCACATAAGTAGTGGATCTTTTTATATATCCATATTTATTCAGTTTTGAATGTTTTTTTAGCACTTGGTGCTGCAACCTAGAACGAATGCCAGAATTTATGGGTTCTAGGTTCAACTAGCGAGTTGGGCATTTTGACTATCTTAGCAAAAACAAATCTCTCTCAATAGAATTTTCAGAAGCTAAAAGTCGGAGAGAAAAAAAATGTACCTTAGGGGAGCCTTGGATAGTGCATAATTTCATTGCATAAGAAAATCAACTATCTAGTATGGATGCAACTGGAAAACTTTGCAGATATCAAGAAAAACTCTCAGTTATATGAAGGCAAAAGTAATAAATGCATCAAAAACTGAGACATCAGTTAAAGATATCTAGAAGCTATATAATGGAACAACAAAACTCTGCATCCATTTTCCCCCATTTTTTGTTATTTTATTTTATTTTTTAGAAAAAACATGCTTCATAATAAAGAGGATAGTATAGAACAAACATGTATGGTAAAAGCAAACCTGACCTCAGGGAGAGAGTTTTGACAGTACCAAGACAGAAAAGCAGTGACATGCTTTCTCTATCATCCCTAGAATGTACCTACAGAAAATTCTCAAAGCAACCAAGAGAAAATCTAGGGATAGAAAAGGTATTTCCTCAAACAGAATGAAAAATGGTATTGACTTCTAAAATAAACAGCAAGTGTGTGCACAAGTGTTAACAAAAATAAACAATGCGGAAAATAAACAACACAAGAATTTTTGTTAACAAAGTGGAAACTCAAGATGAGAAAAACCACGCCAGGGCAACAAAACCCAGGGTATCCACTATTCAGAAGACAAGACTAGATACAAGATAGTAACACTCACATACCCCTGATGTAGTGGTCGTACCTTGCTCTCTAACGTGTAACCCAACACGAATGCCTCCGAACCAGGTCTCCTATCTGAAGGGGTCTTCAATGGAATCCTATATCTTAGGGCCGACCCTTAAGATAGACTTCAGGTATAGCACAACAACGATACACTTGCAATGGCTTGAGAGAGAACAAATCAGCTCCAATAACCTCACAAAATAACTCTTTAAGCTCTAATGGAATTCAATACCGAATTCTTGTAGTTTTCAATGCCCAGGGCCTCTATTTATAGGCTGAGGGTTCAAATGGATGACTGTTGTGATAAGTACGGACACCGTCCAGACGGTGGACATGGGCTGTCCGGACGGACAACCGTGTGACAGAAAATTTCAAGATTTTCGCTGAAAATCTTTCCTGTTTGATAGCCGCGTCTGGACGGTGAGGCATTGTCGTCCGAACGGTCACACGTCCACTGCAAGTAATTGCCATATATGGCTTCGCGCGTCTGGACGAAGGGGGATGGCCGTCCGAACGGTTGATCTTCAACACGCAATTTCCATATCTGTTTAGCGCGCGTCCGGACTATGATAGGCAGGCATCCGAACGGTTGAAGTTGAATACGTAATTTCCATATATGTTGAACGCGTGTCCGGACCATGCTGACTGACCTCTGGACGGTTGTATTTGAATTACGATTCTTGCCTTATGAATGAGCGCGTCTGGATGGGAATCCACATCGTCCGGACGGTTGCATCAATCTTCCCTTATTTGAACTTGGAAAGAAAATCTGAAGCGGATCGATCACTGGACATCATCTAGACGGGCTACTGAGACGTCCAGACGGATTGCAAGCTGGAACAGAAGCTTCACGATACAGTGGGGGGTCCGGACGGAAATCCACGTTGTCCGAACGAATGATGCTTGGTCTGTCGGGCATTCGGACGAATGGCACGTCGTCCGGACGGCTGGAACTGTGGACAGATGAGCATCTGGACAGGATGGCACGTCGTCCAGACAGTTGTCAGGGAACCAATTTTTCTTGACTTGTAAAACAGTGCAGAATCATCTGAAGTACTTCTAAATAGTGGAATCCCTGTGAAAAGCATCTTTACATACAAGTGATTTTGTCCAATCAGAATGAGGCCAATCACAAACTAACAAACTCCCCCTTTGGCCATTCTGGGACAAAAATACTTGACCGGTTTGGAAATACATTCCCTGTCCAAGAATAAAAATTACTCCCCCTTTTTGTCACAAAGGGACAAAGTGTAAAACATAGTAATAAAAACCAACTGTAAATAAAAATTACTCCCCCTAACGGTCTCAGAAGGACTAGAGTAATATGAGTCCAAGAGTTTAACATAGTAGAAAGTAAACCAATTGTCTTAAATACAACAAAAAAGAAAATTAAACAAAAAGAAACTCAAGCATCTTTTTCCATAGGCGCAGTCCTAGGCGCATCATCCTCATCGTCACTGCTGGCAGGATGATGGAACTTGAGACACTCTCGGAGATCCAGCTGGTTCTGCTCTACACGCAGATTGATGGAGTGCACCTCCTGCTGCATATTAGTGATGGACTGCTGCATGGAGGACATAGAGAGCTGCATGGTACTCATACCTCCTTGAATGGCAACTAGGGCTTCCATTATCTGAGAATAATTGACGTCCGGCTCAGAAGGTGGGACGGTCTGAGAAGAGGAGGCCATGTCCAAAAAGCCTACAGCCATGGCAGCAGGGACATCATCATCTGAATCATCTCTCCGCAGCTGGGCATTAGACTTCATCATCCGAATCATCATCTGAATCATCTCCGGCTCTCTAGTAATACTAATGCCTGACTGAAGGATGATCTGGGTGAGTAGGTAGCCGAAAGGAAGACCGGTATTGCTCTCATCACGGGCCTCCAAAATAATGCCCAAAATATGCTTGCACAGGCAGAAGGGAAAGCGGAGATGAATAGCGTAGACGAACTGGGCCCTTTTCAAAATCAGGTCACTACGCCTGACGATCGGCCAGAGATTGCGCTGAACAATCTTCGCTAACATGCGATAAGAAGCAGATAGCGCGCCGATCATGATGGTGGTAGCGCGCTCCTCTCCCTGGGAACAGCGTGGAAGAACTCTCTGAGATCGTCCATAGAGGGAGGAATGACTACTTCATTATAAGGACTGCCAGGTAGCTAGAGAACAGGCACTCTGATGAAGTGACTGAGGATCTAGGGATCAACAGTGATGATATGGCTTCCAACGGTGGACTGAAGTACCAACCCGTGGTCATCGTCCTGCACCACCTCGAGGTTGGCATAGAAAAGTTTGACAAGCCTGGTGTAGACAACACAGGCACAGGAGTGAAGATACCCCCCCAATGGTAAGTCTGGATAGTGTCATGAATACTATTCAGAGGTGCCACCATAATATCAGAGTGGATCACATTCCGTTCGGCAATGACTGGGCGATCCATGATCTTGACTTTAATGGCTTCCCTGTCTCCCTCAATCCTCTGGCGAACTCGACATTGCAGACATGATTCTAGAATGTGAGAATAATGTGCAAAAAGAAAAAAAGGAGCAAGATGAATCCAAAAGCTCACAAGTAATAACTCACAAGATGCCAAAAAAGGAGATTTTGGTGGGGTAGAGGAGAAAGGCGGCGACCAGGGGCTTTTATAGAGTCTGTGGAGTCCCCGTCCAGACGGTATCCTTACCGTCCGGCCGTTTGGTGCCGCGTGCATTCGGATGAAATCTGAACTGTTCGGACGATTAAGCTCCACCCGTCCGGATGCCAAGAGCAACTGTCCGGACGCTTCACACTAAAAAACAGAAAACTGAAAAAAAAATTTGCAGAATTTAATTTTTCTCAAGTCAGTTTCAGAACACGCATGTATAATCCACTGATAACACAATCAGAGAGCATCTCAAAACTAAGCAGAGATATAAAAGAGAGTTGAGAATTCAATCAGCATAAATATTTTTCTGGACACAAAAAATTTAAATAGACAACTCAATTCATGCAATGCGTGTGTGTTTGAAGACTTAACCCACAAGGTATGACTTTCAATGACATGACAGATAGCAACCAGATTTTCTAGACAAGAGAGAAAATTAGTGACAGATTAGTCAAAAGTCAAACCTTATAACTTACTAGGGCCTAGCCACCCTCATCTGATACACTCCCCCTAAGATGCATCACCTAATTGTTTTACTTGTACCATGAAGGACAAAGTAAATGTTTTACTTGCACGTAGAGGGTAAGGCATAAAGCAAATTCAGCACATAAGCAGTGAATATATAATTAAAGCACAGAATTCATATGGTTTACTGCTTGATTCTTACGGTGTTGCAACTTAGAGAGAATGCCAGAGTTTTTAGGTTCTAGGTTCAACTAGCATGTGGTCAATTTGGCCATCTTATCAAAGACCTCTTCTCTTATCCAAAATTTCTAGAAACAGAAAGTCAGAAAAGGAAAAATGTACCTTTAGGGGAGTCGTGGATAGTGTACATTTTTCATCGCATGAGAAAAGAAGCTATCCTACTTTTGCATATACAGGAAAACACTTTATAGTCAGAAACTCTCAATTATATCTAAGCAAAGTAAATTAATACCTAAAGAATTGAGATATCAGGAGAAAATACATGCAATTATCTGATATGCCAAGAGAAAAGAAAAATCCTGCAAATTCTCCCCAATTTTTTATTTTTTTTATATTAAAAAAAATGCAATATGGAAAAACATTATATGCAAGGCAAGATCAAACCTGATGATGCCAATACAGAAAAACAGTTGCTCAACCTGCTTTTTCTGCCTTCCCCAACAAATACCTGCAAAATTCTCTCAAGAGAAATATGGGGCAAAAACACAACTGATTCCTAGATTGCATGCAAAATATAGCAAGTGAAATGAGCAATCAAACCTGATGCCATAGGATTAGGAACCAAATCCTAGGCATGAACACCTGATCCTGCTAGGTGCGTCTGTTCCCCCTTATGGGGAGTTTGTCCTTCTTGAACTAAGCCTGTCCTTCCTGTGGGGGGTTGCTGGCAGGACTTCATCATCCACTCCATCATGCTCTGCATCCAGATAGGTGGCTCATTGTGGTACTGATCTTCTTCCACCTTCTGAAGCCTTCTAAACTGCTTGGATTTGTTCTTGGAGGTGCCACTGTGATTGGCTGGTACAAATCGCTGCTAAGGCCGCTGAGGCTGAGATGCCTGGTATCGTGGTGCATTAGACCAATGAGCTTGATATCTTGGTGCTTGATAATAGGGAGCCTGATACCATGAAGTCTGAAATTGGGCCGCAGGTCTAGTGCCATGATTAGCCTCTCGGGGCACTTCTTTCTTGGCCTTGGCTTTCTGAGCCTTCAGGAGGGAGCACTGGGGACGAACATGCCCACTTAGACCGCAGTGATGGCATATGGGAGATCTTCTGATGGAATGAGGCTTCTGAGTGCCTGGAACATCGTCATTGATCTTGTCCTTCCCTTTATCTTCAGTAGTGCGAGGAGGCTTTGGGACTGTAGGTTTCACAAATACAGTCTTTGAAGTAGAGGGAGCATCAGAAGAGGGAGCTACATACCGGAGACTGGTCTTGTCAGTTGGGCTCTTCTGGATAGACAGCATACGAGTCAGCTTCTCATCAGTGACTCTTTCTAACTGGAGCTGCGTGTCTAGTAGCTTTTCCTCGAGCTCTTGAATTCTATGCAGCAATGTACTCTTCTCAGTTTGCATGTTCAGATCATGAAGGTGCTGCTTATGAGCTTCCCTCAGCTTCTCATACTCTATGTAGAGTGTCTTGTAAGCCTCCTTGAGCTCTTCCCCATTATCACTATGCTCTAAATAATAAGAGTCTTCCTCCTCAACATATGGGCTACAAAGGCCAGAAATTTCTCAGACTTTGGAGCTTCTTCTTCTGGCTCATCACTGAGAGTCACATTGTACGCCTTCCCCTTGCCCTTCTTCAGGTTCCCGCAATCGGCTCGGATAAGCCCAAAACCTGAGCATTCAAAACATCTGGGCCCTTTAGGATCCTTCTTTTCTTCTTCCTCAAGTTCAGCTTCTCTGGGAGCTTTCTTCACCTTTTCAGAAAACTTCTTTTTAAATCGGTCGTCTCTCATAAGTCTTCTAAAATTCTTGGCTAACATAGCCATAGCTTTTTCTTCCCCTCCTCAGAGTCATCTTCAGATGATGCTTCTACCTTTTTCTTGGAAGCCTTCAGGGCAATGGTCTTCAATTTCTAGACCAGGGGGAGAGACAGCTCATATGTTTGAAGAGATCCCACCAACTCTTCAATCTTCATCTCTTCTAGATCTTTGCTTTCTTCAATGGTGGTTACCTTGATCCTGAAACGCTCAGGCAAAGATCTTAGAATTTTTTGGATGAGTTTTACATCCGAGATAGGCTTCCCAAGACTCACCATGGAGTAAAACTCTCCAAATGTCTCATCTTCCAACATCTTAATCTCTTCAAATTTTGAAATCAACATTTGAAGTTTGGCAGATTTTACAAGTTTGGTGCCTTCATATGTTGTTTCCAAACTTTGCCATGCTTCTTTGGCTGATTCACAATTTGAAATTTTTGCAAATTCAGATGGTGAAAGTGCTTGGCACAGAGCATGGAGGGCTTTATCATTTGAAAGACGTGCATTTTTCTGAGGAACTAGTTCGAGTGTTGCATCCTCTGGTTTAGTCCAACCAGTTTCAACAATACTCCAACAGTCAATAGATTTCAGAAAGAAACACATATGTGCCTTCCAATAGCCATAGTTCGTACCATCAAAGGTAAAAACAGAATTAAGAGTTTGAGACATTATAATAAATAAAAGTCAAAAATAAATAACACTCAAGAAATTAATCTTCTCAGAGTGTACCAAGCTCTGATACCAATTGAAAAATGGAATTGACTTCTAAAATAAACAGCAAGTGTGTGCACAAGTGTTAACAAAAATAAACAATGCGGAAAATAAACAACACAAGAATTTTTGTTAACGAAGTGGAAACTCAAGATGAGAAAAACCACTCCGGGGCAGCCAAACCCAGGATATCCACTATTCAGAAGACAAGACCAGATACAAGATAGTAACACTCACATACCCTTGATGCAGTGGTCGTACCTTGCTCTTTAACGTGTAACCCAACACGAACGCCTCCCAACCAGGTCTCCTACCTGAAGGGGTCTTCAATGGAATCCTTTATCTTAGGGCCGGCCCCTAAGATAGACTTCAGTTATAGCACATCAATAGCACACTTGCAATGGCTTGAGAGAGAACAAATCAGCTCCAATAACCTCACAAAATAACTCTCTAAGCTCTGATGGAATTCAATACCGAATTCTTGCAATTCTCATTGCCCAGGGGCCTCTATTTATAGGTTGAGGGTTCAAATGGGTGACTACTGTGATAAGTATGGATGCTGTCTGGACGGTGGACATGGGCCATCGGGACGGACAACTGTACGACAGAAAATTCTGAGATTTTTGCTGAAAATCTTTCCTATTTGAGAGCTGCATTCGGAAGGTGAGGCACTGTCGTCCAGACGGTCGCACGTCCGCTGCAAGTAATTTCCATATAAGGCTTCACGTGTTTGGACCAAGGGGGATGGCCATCCAGACGGTTGATCTTCAACATGCAATTTCCATATCTGTTTAGCGCGCGTCTAGACCATGATAGGCAGGCGTCCAGACGGTTGAAGTTGAATACGCAATTTCCATATATGTTGAACGCGCGTCCGGACCATGTTGACTGACGTCCGGACGGTTGTATTTGAATTGCGATTCTTGCCTTATGAATGAGCGCGTCCGGACGGCAATCCACGTCGTCTGGACGGTTGCATCAATCTTCCCATATTTGAACTTGGAAAGAAAATCTGAAGCGGATCGATCACTAGACGTCGTCCGGACGAGCTGCTGAGACGTCCGGACGGATTACAAGCTGGAACAGAAGCTTCACGATATAGTGGGGGGTCCGGACGGAAATCCACGTTGTCAGGACGAATGATGCTTGGTCTGTCAGGCGTCCGGACGGAATGGCTCGTCATCCGAACGGTTGTCAGGGAACCGATTTTTCTTGACCTGTAAAACAGTGCATAATCATCTGATTTACTTCTGAATAATGGAATCCCTGTGAAAAGCATCTTTAGATACAAGTGATTTTGTTCAATCAGAATGAGGCCAATCACAAACTAACACAAAATGCAAGGCAAAAATAGGATATAGAACATATGACAATCAATGCAATGCAAACATACCTGGTATGCACCTAATTTTGGAAGCAAAATCCTCGGCATTGTGAGATTGCACCTATACTAGGTGAGTCCACTCCCCCTCAAAGGGTGAATGGTCTCATCCTTTATGACACAACCATGGTGTACCTGTGGTAGATGTGATCGGGTATTGCTCATAGTTTCCATTCCTCAGCATCCCTTGTAACAAGCTCAGCAACCCTTCATAGGCATGCTTGCTATCGGGCTTTTGCGGCTTTTTCTTGTTGTGCCTTGATGTGTTCTTCGGAACAGACTACTGTTGTTGCCGTTGATGCCATGGAA
Source organism: Alnus rubra (assembly GCA_028654335.1). NCBI lineage: Eukaryota > Viridiplantae > Streptophyta > Magnoliopsida > Fagales > Betulaceae > Alnus > Alnus rubra. The sequence continues at coordinate 228,258 of JAJPGS010000712.1, read as the reverse complement.
CCTGATGTCTCGCCGAAGGTAGGGTACCTGATGTGGTCTTAGTAGGTAACTTCCTCTGAGCGTTTTTCTTCTGAGCTTGGAGCTGTGGACATTTGAGTCGGATGTGACCGGTGATGCCGCAGTGATGACAGGTGGGCAGGCTTCTTTTATTGGAATGCTGCTTGACTTTCTCTATAGAAATATGGTTAGCATTCTTACAAACAATATTACCCTTACCTTTTATATGTCTCCTATGAGGAGGGTCATATTTTTATGAGGAAGAATCTTCAACTTCACTTTTCCTCAGAGCATCCTGCTTAATCCATGGCCTGTGGGATTTCAACAAATAACAATTTGCCCTAATATGACCAATCTTCCCACAATTATGACACTTACGAATAAACTTACCTTGTATTCCTAATTCCTTGGAGTTAGGCATCACATGATTAGTTTAGCAAGAATTATCTAAACAAGCTGTATCTTTTATCACAGGCTTAATATCAATAGAATCTAATTCAAAATCAGATGCATGTGAAGTAGAAGTACTTAAATCATTAACATTTAAATCAGGCTTGTTAGAAATATCTGTATGAATACAAAACATGCTTTTCAAATTATTACTAGAGAATTTTTCCAAGAGATCCTTTGATTCTTTTAATTTATTCTCTAGTGCATCAACAATATCAAAAAGCATGGTATTCTCAGATTTCAAAGAGTCAATCAAAACATGTGATTCAGACAATTGTAAAACCAAAGACTCTATTTCTTGCTTAATCTTCTTGAGTTCTTTTTTGGATTTCTTAAAGAGTTTACCTATAAAAAAGGTATCTTTAGAGAAATCAAAAAAATCATCTTTAGAGAACTCAGGAAGATTTATGTTAAAAGAAGTCATGGATTGCACTTAGGAAATAAATCCAAACACAAGTGTGCCCGCTCTGATACCAATTGAAAATAAATATTGACTTCTAAGTACCAAGTGTGTGCGTTTGTGTGCAACAAAATATCTTAAATGTGGAATATAAAGAAGACAAGATATTTGTTACGAAGTGGAAACTCTATGAAGAGAAAAACCACTTTGGGGCAACCAAACCCAAGATATCCACTATACTAAAAACAAAGCTAGTTACAAGACACTCGTACTCACATACCCTTATGCAGTAGTCATACATTTCACTCTGACACGAAGCCCATCGTGAACGCTTCCCAACCAAGTCTCGTATTTGAAAAGGTTCTTCAATGGATTCCTTTACCTTAAGGCCAACCCCTAAGATAGACTTCATACGAACTGTTGTGCACACACGGGCAATAGCTTGAGAGCTAGCGGATCTTTGATTCTCCCTAAACACCCTCTCAAAGCTAAGAGAATTCAATACCGAATTTTGTACACTTGACAAGCCTAAGGCCCTCTATTTATTGGCTTACAGAAATCCTAAATCTGCTGAGATTTGGATTCTGTCTGTCGAGCGTCCGGATGGAAGTTAGCCACGTCTGGACGGTCTTCTGCGATTGCCTTTCAGAAATAGCGCAATTCTATCCTTATCAGGTCCACGTCTGGACGGGTTTCCCCAATAATTCCAGAACACGCATGTATAAAAAATTGATATCGCAGTTTAATTAGCATTTGAAGAAGTAGCGAGATATAATTTAGAGTTTAAGAGACAATTAGCACAAAAATATCCTTGTAGAAAGACATTTTTCAATCGTAAACTTAACTCAAGCAATGCGTGTGTGCGTGAAGGCTTTCTCAATAAGATATGAAGTTCACTGATATGACCTAAGTCACCCAGATTTTATAAATAAGAGAGAAAATTAATGTTAGATCGGTCAAAAGTCAAACCTTATTTTACAAGGGCCTAGCCACCCTTATCTAATACACTCCCCCTAAGCTGCAACACTTTTTTTTTTTCCTTTACATTGTCCTTTAGTGACTATCTATTTCCGCAATGATTTGGTCACTGACTATTTTTATAGGGACAAGTTCAAGAACATATCTATAGCACAGAAGCAATGGATCTTTTTATATATCCATATTTATTCAGTTTTGAATGCTTTTTATCACTTGGTGTTGCAACCTAGAACGAATGCCAGAATTTATGAGTTCTAGGTTCAACTAGCGAGTTTGTCATTTTGACCATTTTAGCAAAAAAAAAATCTCTCAATATAATTTTTAGAAGCTAAAAGTCAGAGAGAAAATAAAAAATACCTTAGGGGAGCCTTGGATAGTGCATAATTTCATTGCTTGAGAAAAGCAACTATCTAGTATGGATGCAACTGGAAAACACTGCACATATCAAGAAAAACTCTCAGTTATATAAAGGCAAAAGTAATAAATGCATAAAAAACTGAGACATCAGTTAAACATACATAGAAGCTATATAATGGAACAACAAAACTCTGCATCATTTTTCCCCCTTTTTATTTTATTTTTAAAAAAAAAACAAAAACATGCTTCATAATAAAGAGGATAGTATAGAACAAGCATGTAAGGTAAAAGCAAACCTGACCTCAGGGAGAGAGTTTTGACAGTACCAAGACAGAAAATGAGTGCCATGCTTTCTCTGTCATCCCTAGAATGTACCTGCAGAAAATTCTCAAAGCAACCAAGACAAAATCTAGGGATAGAAAAGGTATTTCCTCAAACAGAATGCAATGCAAAAATATGATATATAAGATATGACAATCAATGCAATGCAAACATACCTGGTATGCACTAGGATTTAGGAACCAAAATCCTCTGCACGGTGAGATTGCACCTATACTAGGTCAGTCCACTCCCCCTCAAGGGGTGAATGGTCTCATCCTTTATGACCCAACCCTGGTGTACCCGTGGTAGATGTGATCGGGTATTCCTCATACTGTCCATTCTCCTCAGTATCCCTTGTAACAAGCTTAGCAACCCTTCACAGGCATGGTTGCTATAAGGCTTTTCCAGCTTTTTGTTATAGTACCTTGATGTGTTCTTCGAAACAGACCGTTGTTGTTGCCGTTGATGCCATGGAACTTGATGTCCCGCCAAACAAAGGGTACCTGATGTGGTCTTAGTAGGCAACTTCCTCTGAGCTTGGAGCTGTGGACATTTGAGGCGGATGTGACCGGTGATGCCGCAGTAATGACAGGTGGGCAGGCTTCTTTTGTTGGAATGCTGCTTGACTTTCTCTGCAGAAATATGGTTAGCATTCTTACAAACAATATTGCCCTTACCTTTTATATGCCTCCTATGCGGAGGGACATATTTTGATGAAGAAGAATCTTCAACTTCACTTTTCCTCAGAGCATCTTGCTTAATCCATGGCCTGTGGGATTTCAACAAATAATAATTTGGCCTAATATGACCAATCTTCCCACAATTATGACACTTAGGAATAAACTTACCTTGTATTCCTGATTTCTTGTAGTTAGGCATCACATGATTAGTTAAGCAAGAATTATCTAAACAAGTTGTATCTTCTATCACAAGCTTAATATCAATAGAATCTAATTCAGAATCAGAAGCATGTGAAGTAGAAGTACTTAAATCATTAACAATTAAATCAGGCTTGTTAGAAATATCTGTATGAATACAAAGAATGCTTTTCAAATTATTACTAGAGAATTTTTCCAAGAGATCCTTTGATTCTGTTAATTTATTCTCTAGTGCATCAACAGTATCAAAAAGCATGGTATTCTCAGATTTCAAAGAGTCAATCAAAACATGTGATTCAGATAATTGTAAAACCAAAGACCCTTTTTCTTGCTTAATCTTCTTGAGTTCTTTATTGGATTTCTTAAAGAGTTTACCTATCAAAAAGGTATCTTTAGAGAAATCATAAAAATCATCTTCAGAGAACTCATGAAGATTTATGTTAGAAGAAGGTCATGGATCACACTTAGGAAATAAATCCAAACACAAGTCTACCCGCTCTGATACCAATTGAAAATAAATATTGACTTCTAAGTACCAAGTGTGTGTGTTTGTGTGCAACAAAATATCTTAAATGCGGAATATAAAGAAGACAAGATATTTGTTACGAAGTGGAAACTCTGTGAAGAGAAAAACCACTCTAGGGCTGCCAAACCCAAGATATCCACTATACTGAAAACAAAGCTAGTTACAAGACACTAGTACTCAGATACCCTTATGCAGTAGTCATACCTTTAACTCTGCCACGAAGCCTATCGTGAACGCTTCCCAACCAAGTCTCCTACTTGAAGGGGTCTTCAGTGGATTCCTTTACCTTAGGGCCGACCCCTAAGATAGACTTCATACGAACTGTTGAGCACACACTGGCAATGGCTTGAGAGCTAGCGGATCTTCGATTCGCCCTAAACACCCTCTCAAAGCTAAGAGAATTTAATACTGAATTCTGTACAATTGACAAGCCTAGGGCCTTCTGTTTATAGGCTTACAGAAAACCTAAATCTGCTGAGATTCAAACTCTGGCTGTCGAGAGCGTCCGGACGGAAGTTAGGCTCATCTGGAAGGTCTTCTGCGATTGCCTTTCAGAAACAACACAATTCTATCCTTATCAGGTCCACATTCAAATGGCTTGGCTGAGACTTCCTTAACAATGTCGACAGTGTTCACTATAACTCCTTTATGCATTCGAACGAAAACACTAAAATATTCTAAAATGTTGGACAGCGTCCGGACGTGTTGCCATGTCGTCCGGACGACTTGCAGAGACTTCCCTAACAGTGTCGACTTCTGAAATCCAACTCAGTGTAGAATAATGATTGAGCTAGCGTCTGGACGGTGTTGCTCTCTCATCCGAACGTCTTCAACGTAATCTGCTAGACACTGCGGGGCGTCCAGACGCCTTAAAAGGCTCGTTCGGATGGTTGCGCAGGAACCGGTTGATTTGGCTTGGAATATGCAAGGACTCTTCATGGACATCTCCTAGAAGCTTGTGATCATTCACATGAGCACTGTCCGAATAAATGAAGACTCTGAATAAAAACCGATCATCCTGTTAATTTGCAACCATTACATAAAGTGTTTTTTGTTATCCAAAATGTAGCCAACATAAAATACTAACACAATTCACCTGGGCCGAGTTTGCAAATTTATTGAGTAAGACCCCAACATTCAAGATGGGCTTGAAAGAAGAAGAACCAGCTTTAATCCATGTGATACAAGTGACAGATGGGGGCGGCATAGCCTAGTGGTTTAGTGCAGACTCTTTATTTCATTAAGTATAGGCGTGTGGGCCTATTTTTATGTTTCTATGGTTGTAAGCTTTTGGGCCTATTTATTTCATTAAGTTGAGTTCTTTTATTAGCTATAGAAGTGTAGTTTAGGATGTTTTGGGCTTGAAGATTTTCAGCCCATGTCTTTTATTTGATGTAGGCCTTAGTAGGTTTAGGGTTTCATGGAGAGGTTTTAAAAAGACTTGTAGCCGCATTTGCTAGAGAAGTTGAATGTGAATGAAGTTTTTGTTCTTCATAGAAATCTTTTCAGTTTTCTCTACTTGTTCATGATTGAACTAAGAACTTATTAAAGGCAAACCCCTTTGTGGTGTTCTCACCGAATCTAGGTTCTTGAAACAAGATTTTAACGGGTCTAGTTCTTCTTGACTTGATTCTTGGCTTTCTTGGGTAGGTTTCAATTTGATTGTGGGTTCAAGGGAGTTCAATCCCACTGGTTCAAATCATTTGGTATCAGAGCTCAATTCCAAATCAGGTTTGATTTATCCTTTTTAATTCTTGCATTTGGTTTTTTTTTTCTTGTCTTAGGCATGTTCTAAGGTTCTCTCTAGTTTCATCTGCAATTCTTTCTTCATTCTTGTTAATTTCGTGTGTTTGAATTCAAATCTGTGATTTTCACAGTTGATTATTTGTGTACTTGATTCAAGAATTCAAATCTACGAATTCTTTTATTGTTACAAACCTTTGATTTAATTTTCAAATTTGAATCATTGCGTTAATTTCAAGATTTGACTCTTTGCTTTAATTTCAAGATTTGAATCATTTCTTTAATTTCTAGATTTGAATCTTTGCCTTAATTTCCAGATTTGAATCTTTGCTTCGATTTTCCAGATTAGAATCCTTACTTTAGTTTCCATATCTGTAATTTTCCAGACTTGAATTCCATTTTCGTTATCATTTGTCCTTTGTCTATTTCCGTTTCTTGTTGTTGACATCAAATCAATTTTGTTTTTTGTTTTTTTTTTGGAAATTGCAATTCAATATTGTTGCTTGTGACCAAATTTTATTAAAAAAGAAAAAGAAAAAAAAGCAGTGTATTCAAAGGTTGCTGCATAGTTAGTATTCCAAGGTTGCTGTGTGACGACCAATTTTTTTTTATATATACAAATATAAACAAGTCATCGCAGTGGTACGACTACGTGTCGCTCAGCCAACATATGTCACATGCCCCATAATAGGTACCTGATAATCAGAGTAACATCTATTTAACTATGCAGCGGAAATTACAACTTATACATCTATCACAAATTAATTACAACAAAGAGCCATTTAACATCTATCTGTTTGAGTCTTATTAACACAATAATTACATAACAATAATGGCTTTACAAAGAATATGTGACACAAACGTCACAAGCCATATACCAGACCTAAAAAATAGTAGACAACCCGTGGTCCGACAATTACAACCGCCACGGCGAGCTTCATTCATAATATCCCAAGTACACTGCTACCAAACTATCAATTATACCGAGGTACCTACAGGCAAAGGAACATCATCTACACGATTGTGGTGGTATCCACATCCGCATAGGTGAAAGAATGAGTCCACCGCCTTAGTATAAAACATACTAAGACCTCAATGATATAAAACTAACTGAGTTTTCACAAAGAACCAACCTTTATTTTTAGTCACACGAGCACTATATCAGCCACAATTTACCAATAGCTAATACAGCAAACACCGACTATCCAGAAAACATTTAAAACATACTATATAGCTGTGAAAATATGTAGAAGTTCCAATCTACCGCTTGGAAGATTCTACATATAGACCCCTCTATAATAATACTTTTCAACAGTGGCTCAGACATATGTGCACACGATCACTCCATCACAGATATCATGTCTACACATAAGTCTTAAGCAATAAAACATGGCATCTTACTCTTCCATACTAGGGATAACATCCTTCAACAAAACACTCGCAACACCATCTCTAATTGTATTTCAGCTTCGTGCCTTGAACGTCAGTAGATCATGAGAACACTAGAGTTAAACTCAATTATGCTAACACGTCTTTCCTGAAGAACAATAACAGTCAACCTTCTTAGTCATAGACATGCCATTACTCGCACCTGGGCAGTCATGTATTCATGTACATTCAAGTTCAATGTATGACATCTTAACACATGCGACCATCCGATAGAAATATACATAAGCGCTTTCCATTTAAGACACTTATGCATACTAACACATCTAGTAAAAGCTACTCATAACATAAAAACATCACTCATAAAACAATGCTATACATGATATGCATGAAACTGGGTATACTGATACTGCTGTTGATGTATGCTCTATACTACACGCTTTATGCTCTGTACTTGACCAATATATATTTCACTACTGTATCATGCTATAAAATCATGTTGTTACTAAATCATGTTCCCTTAAAACTAAACAAATCCGACATTTCATCAAATACTTTGAAATCATTCAAAACATAGTTTCTTCATAAAACATAAATAGTTTCAACATGACATGTTCTCAAACAATTTGCATAATTTTTTTGATAGGTAATAAACAAAATATTATTAAAAAAGCGTAAAAGCGTAAAAGGCGCCCCTAAGCATACAGGAAGTATACAAAAAGGACACAAAAAAAAACACCCGAAAAACCCAATAGAAGAAAATTACATCAAACCCCCATCTTCTTGCCCCTATCCCGACTAGAACCCATTCCCCTAGCATCGAAATTAATAGAAAATTCTAGATTCTTGACCTCTCTTTTCCCAATTGCATAATTTAAATCCCAATCGCAGCACACACTCAAAACACATTAAAACAATTCAACACTTTTCACTCATGCATCAATTCTTAAACATCATTGATATAATTTGAACATAATCGAAACTAATCAAATTATCTCAAAACATACATTTCATCATATGGTTGGTTCATATTCATAAAACAATATACATTTTACAAATCCATAATACATAAAAATATAATTTCTCAGTGAGTAGAATACTCACCTTGGCTGCATTGGACTCTTCACTCGAACTCTACACTGGAGAACCAATTGAAGTCTCCAATCTGGACACTATCCTGCAAACATTGGTATCGTTAGACTATGCTATTGAACTCTATACTCTATGACACATAGACTATCCGCACGCTTACATGTCGCCTTACCCGTGTCTAAATCTAGTTAAGTATCTTAAACTATTATTATGTTCACATTTAGGTTTAGGTTCATATTGTAGTCCTAACGTATCTCATTTCTATTCTATTAGATTCTTCCTTTAGTTCACCGCAAAGCATTAGCCATGAGCTACCATGATTAACCTTTAATTTACATAGCCCAATCAACAATAACTTCTACCAACATTTCATAACAACTATCATCCTTAAACCACCATTCACTTTTTCAAGGTCCCACATGGCTCATAATCCAATTTCACCAAAGTCTAGCACATACTCATCAATTTTCTATGAAAATCAATCATCAACCATAAACATTAACCTCAATCCCTAACAAATATTCACTAACCATTTATCATTAAACAACCCTTCCAAACTAGATTTCCCTACAAACACTCATCAAAGACAGGCCATATAAACTACTCCAAATCAACACCTAATATCAAACACTTATCAACAATTTCATTCATCTTCCCATTTACAAACATAAAATCAGATTTGGATTTCCATCATTCCAACACTAGACCCAAATTTACTTCCATAATTACATAACAATATTCAATAGAAAAATATCAAACATCACCTCAAAACTAACTCCCAAATCAGAAGCTATCTTACCCAAAAGAAGACCTACATCTTCCAATCCAAGAGGCCCGAATCAAGCTTGCAAAACAATCAACCCTATTACCATAAGGAGATGGAAGTGGCTATGATTTGGGCTAATGTAGAGGAGGATCAAGAGGCCACAATGGCCAGATTTTTAAGTGGTTCGAATAGGGACATGGCCAATGTAGTTGAGTTGCAACATTATGTGGAGGTAGAAGACATGGTGCACATGGCTGTGAAGGTGGGGAGGCAGTTAAATAGAAAGGGGGCAGCAAAGTATACTTCAGTTTCTAGCACTCCTTGGAAACCAAAGTGATAGAAATGATCAAGCTGTATAGTAAAGGGAAAGGCCGAACCACCTAAGGGAAAAGATGAGGGAACTAGCAAGAACAAACCCAAGGTAGATTTCCAACCTTCAAGGAATAGAGATATTAAATGGTTTAAATGTTTAGGTTCAAGGCACATCGCGTCTCAATGTCTAAGCAAGCAGGTGATGGTTATGCGAGACAATGGGAAGGTGATGACTGATAATGATGAGATGCCCGAGTTGGTCGATGCTAGTGATGATGATGGAGTGGAATACCCTGTAGAAGGTGAGTCTCTTGTTGCCAGGCGAGCTCTCAATACGCAAATTAAGATAGACGATATGGATTAGCAGAGATAACATATTTCATACTAGATGTTATGTAAACAACAAGGTGTGTAGTATGATTATAGACGGGGGGAAGTTGCACCAATGTAGCTAGTACCACCCTAGTTGAAAAGTTGAGCTTACCTTTACTAAAGCATCCTAGACCTTATAAGTTGCAATGGTTGAATGAATGTGGGGAGGTCAAGGTCAATAAGCAAGTTTTGATGGCTTTTACCATTGGGAGGTATAGTGATGAGGTGCTTTGTGATGTAGTTCCTGTAATACTCGGTATTATAGCATGCTTAATTATTAATTCATTAATTGAACTTATAGCATGTGTCAAGTTTAATAGTTTTTAATCCTTGACTTTTATAAGTAATCTTGTTATGTGTGTATATATATATATATTAAATTTAAGTATTAATAACCAATCAATGTCAATCGATCGATTCTACATTCGATCGAGTTTATATTTGATCGAGCAATAAGCGATTAATTAAAAATATAATTGATCAAACGAAATTTGATCGATCGATTTAAAATCGAACGAGCGAATTCACTTTTGAAGTCGATTGAGCAATTTTATGCTGTGTAAATAAAATCCTGAGTTTGATCCATCGATTTTCTACTGCAGTGTAATGTAGTGTTCGTGTAAGCAACAAATCATGATTTTAATTCTAAATATCTTCAAACCCACTTGCTGTAATTGCATTTGCGTTTAGAGGATCAAAAAACGTGTTAGTTAACTTAGTTAGCAAAGTTAGTTTATAACTAAGTTAGATTAAGATAAGATTTGATAAAATCTTAAGACAAGATTTTATTTGTTTAATCATTTCAATTTGCCAGCTGCTTCAAATCTGGCCCTTGAGGATGTGAAATGCTGGGAAGAGAAAAATCAGAAAATGTAGGGGAAACGCTGCTATTTTTCTTCATGTTCTTCCTCTTTTTTGAAGTGTTGAAACTTTAAGGTTTGAAGTTTCATTACTTCTCTTTCATTTTCAGTGATTCTAGAGCTAAGTTTGGGGCTTTTAATCGTTCATAAACTCCAGCAAAAACCAACTTTTAAACCCACAAAACAATCCCTGTTTTTGGATACAAAAACATAGGAGTTTTGGATTATTTTTCTCTCTTGGTGTGAAACTTTTCTGGGGTGGATTCAGGGCCTCTTGATCAGTAGAACATCAAGCCAAATAGGTAAGAGCTTGATTCATGTTTTCATTTGATGAATAACTTGTTGAAACAACTTTTTTTAAGATAAAGTGTGTATATATATCTATATATATACATATAAGTGTTTATGTATAAGGGTGTGTTTATCTATCTATCTATCTATATATATATAACTTGTTATTGAGTGTTTGGAGTATTGTGGGTGTGCTAAAGAAGAGAAAAGAAGAAGGAAGAGCTACTGTAGATGCTGGCCAGTACAGGGAAAAATGATGTAGGAACTAATAAGATAAGAAAAGAGAGGGAAGAAATAGGAAATGGGAGTGTGTGTGCATTTGTGTACTTTAGGTAGTGTGTGTGTAAGAAGAGAAGAGATTTTTGTGAGTTTATGGTGTGTGTTTTGGTGTTGGACAGCAAGGGTATATGTGTGAGGAGTGTAATGTGTATATGTGTGTTGGATATGAAGATGAGTATAGTGGTGTTTTTGTACATGTGGGTGAGTCAGCGGTGAAGAGGTTAGTGTTGTGTGTGTTTTGTGATGAGGCAGAATTATAAAGGGCGAGTTTTTGGTGTGAAGATGAGAAAGGAAAGAAGAGTTAGTGTAGTATGTTTCGGGTAGGGAGAGAGAAAAGTGTATATATATGTATTTAATGGATAATATGAATATGAATATGGATATGTATGAGTATATATATATATATGAATGTATAATGATGTTTTAAAAATAAAAGGGAAATATGTTTCATTAGGAAAAGTATATTTTTATAGCACTAACATGTTATTTTGATATCGGGCGTTTAATATATTAATGTCGTTATTCTGTTTAACTTAAATTGACAGAATAACAATATTTTATATACCATTATGAATATTTGGGTATAAGGTATTTTATAAATATTAAATAAAGTTATAATTATAACGGTGTCTAAGTAAGACATTAGTAAATAGGTTCGTTAAGTATTGCTTTAATTAATTTATTAATGCATAAATGTAATTATGCAGTTACTCGGACTTACCTTGCGAACAGAATTGTAAGTATTTCTGTACTTACTGAGGGATGTGAACCTTTCAGTAATATTGTGTTTACTATGTTATTTATTTGGTTGTGCATGTGAATTTGCGTATTTTATATTTTAATTAAACTGCTTAATAATGAGCTGGTAGGCAGAGGGGGTTATAGGCCAATGATAGGACCATCAGATCCCAGTTGGACCTAATAAATAACCTGACGCTGTGACCTTTGGCTTCCAGTAACAAACAACTAAACGTTAAGTGAGGGGACGGTAATCCCTGGTGAACTCGCTAACGCCGGACCTTTGGATTCACAGATGAGTGGAGTGTAAGAAAGATGATTATAATTAAGACACTGCATTAAAACTGTCACATTACTGCTTTATGATTATGTTTATGTACAGTCTATGTCTATACTTCGCAACATGGACTATACATTGCATATACATGTGATTATGAAGTTATATATTCATCGTGTTGCATTTTATAAATAAACTAGCATTCATTGTATTAATGAAAACAGTTGACTCACTTAGTATTTTCTTCTGTATTATTCTTCTCCCATGTTAATATCAGGATTTCCCTGAAGGCTAGGCTAATCCTGATTGTAGGTTTTGAGACTGTAATGTCTCCAGTTTTTGTGGGCTGCTATGCAGTGGTCTATTATGTACTTAGGATGGATATTGTGTTCATATTTCTGTTGTATTGTAATAATAATAATACTCTAGTTAAATTAGTTTTATTCGTGCCCTGCATGGCACAAGACCTATCTTATGTGTAATGACTTGATTACACTTGCTTTTATTATATGAGGTAATTTTTTATTAGAAGCTCTGATGTGTTGGCTATGTTTTAACCTAGATATTAATTAATCCGCTGCTATTTTATACTTTGATGACGTCATTAATGATGTCATAACGACGCGTGCAAAAAAGAAAATCAAAATTTTTCACTTACATCTTTGTTGTAAAAGGTGGGTCGTTACAGTATGGTATCAGAGCATCTTGCTCTGAGGACCTTCCTAGGTTTGGTCAAGTAATAGAAAATAAGAATGACACAGAGAGCTATAGGAACAATATATATATATATATATACATACATATACATATATAATAGATACATATGTTATGATTTGGTTGAATTTATGTGAGCATGTGTCTTAAATTGTATTGATTGCAATATGATTGCTTGAGAACATGATTGTTTGATTTTGGTGTTATTTTATTTTCTTTTAAAAAGAAAAATCAATTTTATTTTTAAAGAATGTGGGATAATTACTCCTTTAAATACATAATTATGCCTCCTAGACACCGTCCTCTCTATGGCATTAATTGTGATGCGCATCACTCTGAAAATAGTGATGAGGGTCCATCCCCTCCACCTCCACCTCCATCTCCACCCCCACTGCCACAATTCCATGATGGAGTACATCCAGCTTTAATGTAGTTCATGGCTGACAGGATAAGGCATTTTGTTGATGCCGTGTCACGAATTCCTCAACCCGCTGAGCGAGTTGAACGCATAGGTTGTTCTCACCACGGCTTCTCTAACTATCATTTTCGTACTTTTGAGGGTACTGAAGGGCCAAATGTAGCTGAGGCGTGGCTAACTGACATTGATGTGCTGTTTAACACCCTGGAGTGCACGGACGAGCAAAAGGTTCGCTATGTACAACTGCAACTCACTGGAGAAGCTGGTCGATGGTGGAATTCGAAGAGGGCAATGCTTGGTGCTGATGCGAGGATCACTTGGGAGTCATTCAAGGTAGAATATGACTGGCGCTTTTTCCCTAGGGCTTAGAGGCAACTGCGGGCGATTGAATTCCAGAATCTTACCCAAGGAACCATGACTGTAGAGCGGTACTCTGCTAGGTTCATGCTCAATTTGGTTCCAGATGAAGAATCAAAGGCAGAACACTTAGAGAAAGGTCTTAACCCTCGAATCAAGGAAAGGGTTATGTGTCATGAAGTCAAGGACTATGCTAAACTAGTGGAAATAGCCTCTCTTGCTGAAAGGGGAATTCGGGTGTCAGCAGCGGCGTATGATCTGAAGAAGCTATCAAGGCCATAGACATCATATCCTGTCAAGAGAATAGCAGTGGGGAGCGGTTCCAGACCATCGGTGGGCAGGAATCTGACATCAACAGTTGGGAATCAAAAACCTTTCTGTAATAATTGTGGAAGGCTGCGCGCGGGAGAATACTGGAAATGATTTGAATGTGGAAAGACTGGGCATTATTCGAGGAATTGTCTTATGAAGGAAGCACAACAACAACGCCCTGCGCAGGCACATGTGTATTCACTCACTCCTGGAGGCAATGAATATGAGTATGAGGGTGAGATGGAATACTCGAATGTGGTGACAGGTACCATTCCTCTGTTTGGTAACTTGGCTAGCACACTTTTTGATTGTGGTGATACGCATTCCTTCATATCATCTATGATTTGAATTTTAAATGTACTCACAAGTGCACAAATCGTTTGCAGTAAAGTTTTTTGCAAGTGCGAAGTTGATCCTACAAGGAATTGTGTTCTTGAAAAACAATTTTATTTCTAAACTAATTAAATGTTAACCTAGTTCCAAAAATTAAGAGATTGTTTTTGACAAATAAAAGAAAAACATAAACTAAATAAAGTAAAAAGAAAAATACTAAGGTTTTGGAATCCACACTCACCAAATCATAACAACATACACCATGTTCATCAATATTAATTGAAGTTCTCACAATTAAAATCCTAGGTATGTTTTACTATGCTTCAAATATTTAATCAAAACATCTCATGTATCCATTCTTTACACAAATCACAAAAGATATCCGGTTTATACCAAATCATCAAATGTATCCGTAGAATAAATCACAAGGGATATCCAATTGTTTTGTAAATAAAAACCAAGAAATCAATTATATGAAATTATCTCAAAGCATTAAATGTATCCTTGAATCACAAAAGATATCCAAGAATCATTCCGCATATTGAAAAGAATTAAAACAATTGAAATATTAAACCCAATAAAATCGGACAATAAAAACTTACATGGAAGTATTGTTGTTCTTCATCGATGATGATTCATCATCAACCTTAGTTGAGAAATTAGCTACACATGATTATTGAAAATAAAACCAATATTTGGTCTAAAGAAAAACTAAACTAAAAAGAAGAAAATATATTTGGTCTCTAGCATCCCCCTCTTTCTTGAGGCATAGCAGTCTATTTAGAGGGAGAAAACAAACCATAGAAGCCCTAGAAATCTCAGAAAAATCGTATTTCAATCTCCTAGTCAAATTTGGAAGCAATCCTAGTACAAATCGGAATAGGATTCGTCTAGATTTATGTTCTTATATTACGGGACACTTTTGGTATAGCAGACATCCGAATTAGGAAAATCATATTTCATAATGATTTGTAGTATATTGCGATACCTTTCCAACGCTACTAGTTTCACTTTAATCTGATTCTTAAGCGAAAAGTTATAGCCAAAATACTATGACATGCGCAGAATCTAAATTTGATGGAGATCAAGGCACCGCTTCGAAGGATCTCGTTCAAGTACCAATTGGGCCGGTTACAAGAGCATGAGCAAAGAAGTTCAAGGATGTACTCAACGGACTCATTCAAGATTTATGGGCTCAAGCAAATTCGTGGAGGCCCAATGAGCATGATCCACGTGGGCAACAAAGAATCGTCACCTTGATTCAAGTTCTAGAAGGATCCGGTCAAGGCTAAGAATTGGTAAGAAATATTTTGGGTCTATTCTAGAAGGATCGGATTGCATGGCTATTCTAGGTGCCACTTTCTTTCCTTTTATGTTGTCTTTTGTTTCCTTCTATATGACTCTAGGCGTCCAATTCTTCTTTCTTATTTTAGCGTCTTTTTTTTAGGCAAGTAGGGATTTATTTTAGCTTTGATTAGGAGGGTGGGCGTCCAGCCTTTATTGCCTTATATGTCTTGTGTGTTTTAGGAAGGTAAGGATTTCTTTCCTTACCCAATTTCGGCTTTAATTAGGTTTCCTATGTTAGGTTTTTTTCCTTGTAATGTTCAGCCCTTTAAATAGGTGCATAAGCAATGGAAAACGCAGACATTGATTATTCATAAAACTTGTGAGGTTTATTGCCTTGGTTCTTTGAAGAACTACGCGAACTTATCAGGATTTCCCGTGGCGTTCATCTCGACTTATCAAACGGAGTTTCCACCACCGTTTATGGTGTCTTCCTTATACCGAGGTTCTTGTTTGTCATAAACAACGGGTCGAGGTCTTCCATTCGAATCTGTCCATAGAACGATCTTGGGTTCCCTTTCGTTGTTGGGTCTCGTTATTCTTGACGGGGTTCACATCAGCCACAAACGGTGGTGGAAACTCCGTTTGATAAGTCGAGATGAACGCCACAGGAAATCCCGATAAGTTCGCGTAGTTCTTCAAAGAACCAAAGAGAATAAACCTCACAAGTTTTATAAATAATCAATGTCCCATTTTCCATTGCTTATACACCTATTTAAAGGGCTGAACATTACAAGGAAAAAAACCTAACATAGAAAACCTAATTAAAGCCGAAATTGGGTAAGGAAAGAAATCCTTACCTACCTAAAACACACAAGACATATAAGGCAATAAAGGCTGGACGCCCACCCTCCTAATCAAAGCTAAAATAAATCCCTACTTGCCTAAAAAAAAAGATGCTAAAATAGGAAAGAAGAGCTGGACGCCTAGAGTCATATAGAAGGAAACAAAAGACAACAAAAAAGGAAAGAAAGTGGCGCCTAGAATAGCCATGCAATCCGATCCTTATAGAATAGACCCAAAATATTTCTTGCCAATTCTTAGCCTTGGCCGGATCCTTCTAGAACTTGAATCAAGGTGACGATTATTTGTTGCCCACGTGGATCATGCACATTGGGCCTCCACGAATTTGCTTGAGCCCATAACTCTTGAATGAGTCCGTTGAGTACAACCTTGAACTTCTTTGCTCGTGCTCTCGTAACCGGCCCAATTGGTACTTGAACAAGATCCTTCGAAGCAGTGCCTTGATCTCCATCATTCCCCTCCTGTTGAAAAGGATTTGCCCTCAAATCATCACCTACATCAAAAGGACTCAAATCAGTAACATTAAAAGTGGCACTTACATTTTACTCACCAGGTAAATCTAGCTTGTAAGCGTTGTCATTGATACGCTCGAGGACTTGGAAAGGACCATCTCCTCTTGGGAGCAATTTGGAACGTCTTTTCCCCGAGAATCTTTCTTTTCTCATATGCAGCCAAACCCAATCTCCAGGTTCAAAAACCAGCTTGCGACGTCCCTTGTTGGCTTGTGTGGCATATTGCTCCGTTCTTCGCTCAATGTTGAGTCTTGCTTTCTCATGAATTTGCTTCACAAAGTCAGCTTTCTTTATGCCATCTAAATTAACGTGCTTCGTCAAAGGTAAAGGAGATAAATCCAATGGAGTTAAAGGATTAAACCCATACACAATTTCAAATGGCAAAAATTTGGTAGCAGACTGAATAGCTCTATTATATGCAAACTCAACATGTGGTAAACATTCTTCCTATGTTTTGATGTTCTTTCTAATGATTGCCCTCAATAGAGTAGACAAATTCCTATTTACTACTTCAGTTTGACCATCAGTTTGTGGATGACAAGTAGTGGAAAACAATAGCTTAGTACCTAGCTTACACCACAAAGTCTTCCAAAAATAGCTCAAGAACTTAGCATCTTTATCCGAAACAATTGTCCTAGGCATGCCATGTAATCTCACAATCTCTCTAAAGAACAAATCAGCAACATGCGAAGCGTCATCCGTTTTGTGACATAGAATAAAATGTGCCATTTTAGAAAATCTATCCACGACCAGAAAAATTGAATCTCTTCCACGTTTAGTCCTAGGCAATCCTAACACAAAATCCATTGAAATATCAATCTAAGGCTCACTAGGAATTGGTAAAGGAGTATACAAACCGTTGGGCTGCACTTTGGATTGAGCTTGCCTACATGTGACACATATACCACAAATCCGTTCGACATCTCGTTTCATGTGAGGCCAATAGAAGTGTTCCTGCAAAATAGCTAAAGTCTTTGCAACTCCAAAATGTCCCATTAATCCCCCACCATGTGATTCCTGCACTAATAACTCCCTCATAGAACAGTTAGGCACGCATAGCTTATTTTCTCGAAATAGGAATCCATCAAGCCTAAAGAACTTACCAGAGGCGATTTTCACACAAGCTCTATATTCCTCACAAAATTCGTGGTCTTCAGCATATAATTCTTTAATGTGTTCAAAACCAAGCAATTTTACATCAAGTGTGGAGAGTAAGGCATACCTGCGAGAAAGTGCATCGGCAACTACATTCTCCTTACCTTGCTTGTACCGAATGAAGTATGGAAACGTCTCTATGAACTCCACCCATCGCGCATGCCTTTTGTTTAGCTTGTGTTGGCCCTTCAAGTGTTTCAAGGACTCATGATCGGTGTGAATCACGAACTCCTTAGGCCATAGATAGTGTTGCCAGGTCTCTAAAGCCCGAAACAATGCATACAACTCCTTGTCGTAAGTTGGGTAGTTTAAGGCTGCCCCGCTGAGTTTCTCGCTGAAGTAAGCAATTGGTCGTCCTTCTTGCATAAGAACGACGCCTATACCAGTACCTGAAGCATCACATTCAATTTCAAACGTTTTAGAAAAGTTAGGTAAAGACAACAAAGGTGCGTTAGTCAGCTTCTCTTTGATTAATTGAAATGCTTTCTCTTGTTCTTCTCCCCAACGAAATCCAACGTTCTTCTTGATCACCTCGGTAAGCGGTGCGGCTAAGCTACCGAAGTCCTTCATGAACCGCCGGTAGAAACTAGCAAGTCCATGAAAACTACGAACATTACCTACACTTGTGGGGCTCGGCCAATCTTGGATTGCACGTACCTTCTCTTCATCAACCTGTATACCTTGTGCACTAACAACAAATCCCAAAAATACAAGCTTATCGATGTAAAAAGTGCACTTCTTTAAATTAGCAAACAACCTTTCTTTCCTTTGCACATCTAAAACGAATTTCAAATGTACTACATGATCGTCTATGTTTTTGCTATAAATGAGTTTATCATCAAAACAGACAACAACAAATCTGCCTAGAAATGCACGCAAAACATGGTTCATAAGTCTCATAAAGGTGCTCGGAGCATTAGTCAAACCAAAAGGCATAACTAACCATTCATAGAAACCATATTTTGTTTTAAAGGCGGTTTTCCATTCATCTCCTTCTTTTATCCTAATTTGATAATAACCACTTTCTAAATCAATCTTAGAAAATATGCAAGAACCATGCAGCTCATCTAACATATCATCTAAGCGTGGGATAGGATGATGATACTTTACCGTTATGTTGTTGATGGCTCGGCCATCAACACACATTCTCCACGTCCCATCCTTCTTAGGTACAAGTAAGACCGGAACCGCACATGGGCTCATGCTCTCCCTCACGTGCCCTTTCTCCAACAATTCACTTACCTGCCGTTGAAGCTCCTTTGTCTCCTCGGGATTGCTCCTATATGCTAGTCGGTTTGGGATGGTTGCACCGGGAACAAAATCAATTTGATGTTCAATCCCTCGGATTGGAGGTAACCCATGTGGTGTTTCCTCGGGGAAGACATCCTCGTACTCTTGCAAAAGAGAAACAATAGAACTAGGCAAAGCAATGTCAAGTTCGTTAGGGTTTAAAAGTGCCTCTTTGTACAAAAGTACAATCATCAGCTGTTTTGAAAACATTGCTCGCTTGATCTCACTCACTTTTGCAAAGAAATTCTTTTGTTTTCTCTATGATTTTCTCTCAAGGGCCGAACTTTGATTTTCTTTTTCTCTCTCATTTTTCTTGGCCTCTCTCTGATTTTCACTCTTTTTCTTTTGCTCACTCTCTTTCTTTTGATCACTCTCCTTTTGTAATCTCACTTGATCCTCGTATACTTGCTGCGATGTCAATGGTACAAGAGTGATTGATCGTTGATTAAGTACAAAAGAGTACTTGTTCGTAAAGCCATCATGCTTCACTTGCCTATCGAACTGCCATGGACACCATAGCAATAAGTGTCCCGCCTGCATCGGTACTACATCACACAACACTTCATCTTCGTATTTACCGATTCGAAATGCAACTAACACTTGCTTGTTCACCCTTATCTCACCACTATCATTTAGCCATTGTAACTTGTATGGTCTAGGGTGCTTTACCATGGGCAATCCCAATTTCTCCACCATAATTGTGCTTGCAACATTAGTACAACTACCACCATCAATAATCACACTACATACCTTGTCTTTAATGTAGCACCTAGTGTGAAAGATGTTCTCCCGCTGTACTTCATCAACTCCTTTTTCTTGCAACCTCAATGCTCTCCTCGCCACCAATGTCAATGCGTCAGGGGCTAAATACTCCTCCTCGGAAACATCCTCCAATGGCGGCATGTCGTCGGTGTTGGAATCTTCATCATCGGTCACAATTTCACTATTGGCTTGCAACACCATGACTTGCTATGTGGCCCCTGCCTTGACATCTAAAACATTTTATATCACGATTCCTAGAGGTAGAGGCTTCGGTTTTACCTTGAGGAACGTGGCTGGTGGTCGCGGACTTGGGTTCGGGTTTGGGCATTTGTGACTTGTCCAGCGGCTTGGCATGACTCGATTTCCAAGAGGTAGAACTAGAGTTATGGCCTGCACGTGTCCCACTCCCTCTCTTGAGTTGTTGTTCCACTTTGATAGCCATATGCACCATATCTTCCAATTCCACATAATGCTGCATCTCTACCTTATCATGGATCTCCCGGTTTAAGACAAGTAAAAATCTAGCCATTGTAGCCTCCCGATCCTCCTCTACATTAGTGCGGATCATAGCAATCTCCATCTCCTTGTAGTAATCCTCTACGCTTCGACTCCCTTGTCTAAGATCTTGTAGCTTTTTGTACAACTCTTGGTAGTAGTAACTTGGAACGAACCGCTTTCTCATCACTACTTTCATCTCCTCCCATGTGTCTATTGGTCGTTCTCTATTCCGCCTCCTGTTTATCACAAGCTGATCCCACCAAGTAATAGCATATTCAAAAAATTCAATCACGGCTAATTTTACCTTCTTTGTCTCGGAGTAGTTATGGCAATCAAACAAGAACTCCATCTTCTTCTCCCACTCAAGATATGCCTCAGGATCAGATCTACCTTGAAAGGACGAAATCTTCATCTTAATACCACCCAAGTTGTTATCTTCGCGATTCCTAGCTTCTCTAAATCCTCCTCTAGGTCTCCTATTGTTAACAATGGAATCCCGATCTTCTTCTTCATCAAAACCAGACCCATAACGCACTTCATCCTCCTCCCTCAGTGGAACTCTTTCCCTTCTACGCAAATTACGACCGTTTTGTGGTTGCTCCTCACGTCTATTCTCCATCTGATCTATTCGTTCGTGAACCTGCTCCATCTCCATCTTCATCACACGCCTCATCTCACTCATCATGGCCTCCATAAACCCTTTCGGATCAGCCAATTTCGTATCACCTTCGGCAATGCTCTTACCACTATCTGGAGACATGATTGCTGCAAAACAAAGGTTAGAAAAAAAAGGAACCTCACGAATCACTCCCTTACGTGTTTACACTCAAGAATGTGGATCACTTTCCACTCGTGTTTCACTCAAAAGAATATGGCTTTTACCCTATGATGTTCTCACCACTCTTGGCTTTTTCCACTCGATAATTCTCTTTCAGTTCTTTTGAAACTAAACAAACAACTCAAAATTTCCAGAAAAATTTACCCAGAACTAATCAAGGAATCTCATATTTGAACACAAGGAATATGGAAATTTTCGGATTAGAATTAGAAGGAATATGGCAATTTGGAATTTTGGAAGCATAGAATAGTGAAATTTTTTTTTTCGGACTCCTTTCTGTCTTCTTCTTCGAGTCTCTCTCTTTTTTTTTTTCTTTTTTTTTTTTTCCAGATGATCAACAACTAGCTTTTGAGAATAATGAAATAAGATTTTGAAATAACTAAGAGATGTGAGACCAGACCAATAGTTTAGACATCGACAAGACAAACAAAGATTGAACAGATAGGATAAAGGAAATTCGGCTAAGAAGAGATAAATGATGTGGACGGCTAAAGAAGAAACACAGGAATGAAAGATGTTAAAGGATAGGGAAACATGAACTAGAAACCGTGCTCTGATACCAAATGATGTGAACCCCGTCAAGAATAACGAGACCCAACAACGAAAGGGAACCCAAGATCGTTCTATGGACAGATTCGAATGGAAGACCTCAACCTGTTGTTTATGACAAACAAGAACCTCGGTATAAGGAAGACGCCACAAACGGTGGTGGAAACTCCATTTGATAAGTCAAGATGAACGCCACGGGAAATCTCGATAAGTTCGCGTAGTTCTTCAAAGAACAAGTTTTATGAATAATCAATGTCTCATTTTTCATTGCTTATGCACCTATTTAAAGGGCTGAACATTACAAAGGAAAAAAACCTAACGTGGATCCTAGAGTCATATAGAAGGAAACAAAAGACAACAAAAAGGAAAGAAAGTGGCGCCTAGAATAGCCATGCAATCCGATCCTTCTAGAATAGACCCAAAATATTTCTTGCCAATTCTTAGCCTTGACCGGATCCTTCTAGAACTTGAATCAAGGTGACGATTCTTTGTTGCCCACGTGGATCATGCTCATTGGGCCTCCACGAATTTGCTTGAGCCCATAACTCTTGAATGAGTCCGTTGAGTACATCCTTGAACTTCTTTGCTCGTGCTCTCGTAACCGGCCCAATTGGTACTTGAACGAGATCCTTCGAAGCGGTGCCTTGATCTCCATCAATCTAAAAGCAGTACTAAACGTTCTAAAGGAAAAGCAGTTATTTGCTAAACTCAAGAAGTGCGAATTTTGGATGGAAAAAGTTTCATTTTTAGGGCATGTTATCTCAAAAGATGGAGTAGTAGTTGATCCTAGAAAAATTGAGGCTGTCGTCAACTGGGGGTGGCCAACCAACATCCATGAAATCTGCAGCTTTCTTGGATTGGCAGGTTACTACCGAAGGTTCGTAGAAGGTTTTTTTTCCAATCTTTCTGGCCCTTTGACCATCCTCAATAAGAAGAATGCTCATTTTGAATGGAACGATAAGTGCGAAGCAAGCTTTCAATAGCTGAAGAAGAGGTTAGTATTTGTATCCATCCTTGTACTACCAAGAGAGTCTGAGAAGTTCGTAGTTTTTAGTGATGCATCTCTTAAAGGACTAGGGTGCGTGCTCATGGAGCAAGATAAAGTTATAGCTTACGCCTCTAGACAGTTGAAGGATCATGAGAGAAACTATCCCACTCATGACCTTGAACTGGCTGATGTGTGTTTTAAATAGTACTCGCAAGCGCACGAATCGTTTGCAATATAGTGTGTGCAAGTGCGAGGTCGAATCCACAGGGAAATGGTCAAATATTGGTGTCTTGCTTAATCAACCTCATTTTAACCTAGTTCCAAAGGTTTGAGAATTGATTGAAGAACAAAAGACTAAAGGAAAGAGATAGAATGAAATATGTAAATTAAAAGGAACTAAGGTTAAGGAATCCACCAAACCAAATCCTACAACTCACACTTCTTGGTTTCCACTTGAACACCCAAAAAACATTAAGCTTAGGGTATTATTCAAGTTTCTTAACCATAAACCCAAGGACCATTAAATGAATCCAACACATTGACAAATCACAAAGAGTACCGATTGAAATCAAAACATCCAATGTATCATTCAATCACAATGAATATCATCATTCAAACCGATAAAACAATGTATTAGTCGGTTGAAACACATAAAATGTCCTCTATCCACCACTAACCACATTCATTGCAAAAGATAAAGCTTTAAATGAATGGAACTTGAACAACTAACATGATATATCATTAAATGTGCAAGTGGTACAGCAAGATTGTGAGTGTCATCAATGGAAAGGTTTCATCCTCAACCCTAGTTGAGGTTACTAGCCTTCCATGACTAAGAACACCACAAGAAAATGATGAACAACCATGGAAATGAAAGAAAAGCTCTACAAAGAGAAAGTATCTGAAAATAAACTACTGAATTACACTACAAGAAGCACGAAATTAAACCTATCTACAGAGTTTCTGCTCTATTCTTTCCTCTCCTACTCTCTCTACTCCTCCTTCAACAAGGGGATGGCTATGGCTTTTATAGAAGAAAGCTAGGGCAAGAAATGACTCCTCTACCCTTCTCTAGGGTTCCTCTGCAGCTAGAGACAACCACAAACACGAAACCAGCGTGTTCTGCAGCGGAAATCAGAGGGAGGACTGCTTTTTGGCTTCTGATTGGGCGTTCTGGCGCGCTCTGCAAAAGCAGTTTTTGGGAAATTTTGATCGATCGACTTTTATTTCGATCGATCGACTTCGGGCAAAGTTTCGATCGATCGAATTTTAAGTTCAATCGATCTACTTTTCAGGATCTCCGAATTTCCAGCTATTTCCTTATGAATTTTGTCATTCCTCTCTTATTGTCCTACAGAAACAGAAAACACAAAAACTAACCAAAACATTAGAAAATAACAAGGCTAAAGGTCTAACTAGTGCAAATCAAGGGGTCCAAATACACCATATTTGGTACTCATCACTGGCTGCTGCTGTAGTATTTGCTTTAAAAATCTGGAGACATTATCTTTTTCGTGAGAAGGTAGAAATTTTTACTGATCATCAAAGTTTAAAATATATCTTCTCTCAAATAGAATTGAATATGAGGTAGTGTAGGTGGCTAGAATTGCTAAAAGACTACGACTGCTATATTCTATACCATCCAGGGAAAGTAAATGTAGTTGCAGACACTCTAAGTAGGAAATCACAGAGTGCATCAACAAACTTGACACCTACCCCTAATCAACTCGCCAACCAATTGATGAATTGTTAAAGTTTTCTAGAGCCTAAGTTATTGATATAAGAAATTGAATCGTGAATCATTTAGAACAACTCTCTTAGAGAAATCCTTACCGTGGATAGATGTTTTAGCTATCAGATTTGACAATTGATTAAATGCATAATTAAATTGGATTGATATTAAGGATCTAATCTAATGGTTTTCGAGGACGATAGTATTTATGCAGGAATAAGAGAAAGATCATGGTACTATATAAAATTTTAAGGAAATAATAAGAGCTGGAATAAATATTATTTTCTTGCACCTCTTTGATAAGATTGATTAAATATGATTGAGGAAACATGATGAACTCACAAAGAGGACTACCATATTTTGAGGTATGGACTATGAAAATTATTGGACTTCTAATTAACTGTGTGTGTGAACAATGTGCAACAAAATATTAAATGTGGAATTAAAGGAGACAAATATTTTGTTGACGAAGTGGAAACTCAATTAAGAGAAAAACCACTCTGGGGCAGCCAAACCCAGGATATACACTATTCAGAAGACAAAGCTAGTTACAAAGTAGTAGCATTCACATACCCCTAATGCAGTGGTCGTACCTTGAACTCTGACGTGTAACCCAACACAAACGCCTTCCAACCAGGTTGATGTGAACCCCGTCAAGAATAACGAGACCCAACAACGAAAGGGAACCCAAGACCGTTCTAAGGACAGATTCGAATGGAAAAACCTCGACCCGTTGTTTATGACAAACAAGAACCTCGGTATAAGGAAGACGCCACAAACGGTGGTGGAAATTCCGTTTGATAAGTCGAGATGAACGCCACGGGAAATCCCGATAAGTTCGAGTAGTTCTTCAAAGAACCAAAGAGAATAAAACCTCACAAGTTTTTATGAATCATCAATGTCTCCCCGATTACATGGTAGGTACATCTATTTATACAAGAAAATTACTTGCGGAGAAAGTAGTTCTAATCCTAATAAGTAAACAAATCAATTCCTAGCAAGGAAAGAAAATAAATAAAGATCTTAGGTAGGTAAAGAAAATAAGTCATGCAATCCGATCCTTCTAAATTAACGAACAATCTCAGCAGTTCTTAGCCTTGACCGGATCCTTCTAGAACTTAAATCAAGGTGACAATTCTTTGTTGCCCAAGTGGATCATGCTCAATGGGCCTCCCCGAATTCGCTTGAGCCCATAACTCTTGGATGAGTCCGTTGAGCACATCCTTGAACTTCTTTGCTCGTGCTCTCGTAACCGGCCCAATTGGTACTTGAACGAGATCCTTCGAAGCGGTGCCGTAATTTTCGTAGACGGGAAAGAGTTCCACCGAGGGAGGAGGATGAAGAGCGTTATGGGTCTGGTTTTGATGAAGAAAAAGATCGGGGTTCAATTGTTAACAATAGGAGACCTGGAGGAAGATTTAGAGAAGCTAGGAATCGTGAAGATAACAACTTGGGTGGTATTAAGATGAAGATTCCGTCCTTTCAAGGTAGATCTGATCCTGAGGCATATCTTGAATGGGAGAAGAAGATGGAGTTCGTGTTTGATTGTCACAACTACTCCGAGACAAAGAAGGTAAAATTAGCTGTGATTGAATTTTCTGAATATGCTATTACTTGGTGGGATCAGCTTGTGATAAACAGGAGGCGGAATAGAGAACGCCCAATAGACACATGGGAGGAGATGAAAGTAGTGATGAGAAAACGGTTCGTTCCAAGTTACTACTACCGAGAGTTGTACAAAAGGCTACAAGGTCTTAGACAAGGGAGTCGAAGCGTAGAGGATTACTACAAGGAGATGGAGATTGCTATGATCCGCGCTAATGTAGAGGAAGATCGGGAGGCTACAATGGCTAGATTTTTACTTGGCTTAAACCGGGAGATCCATGATAAGGTAAAGATGCAGCATTATGTGGAATTGGAAGATATGGTGCATATGGCTATCAAAGTGGAACAACAACTCAAGAGAGGGAGTGGGACACGTGCAGGCCATAACTCTAGTTCTACCTCTTGGAAATTGAGTCAAGCCAAGCCGCTGGACAAGTCACAAACGCCCAAACCCGAGCCCAAGTCCGTGACCACCAGCCACGTTCCTCAAGGTAAAATCGAAGCCTCTACCTCTAGGAATCGTGATATTAAGTGTTTTAGATGTCAAGGCAGGGGCCACATAGCAAGTCAATGTCCAAACAAGCAAGCCATGGTGTTGCAAGCCAATGGAGAAATTGTGACCGATAATGAAGATTCCGACACCGACAACATGCCGCCATTGGAGGATGTTTCCGATAAGGAGTATTTAGCCCCTGACGCATTGACATTGGTGGCGGGAAGAGCATTGAGCTTGCAAGCAAAAGGAGTTGATGAAGTACAGCGGGAGAACATCTTTCACACAAGGTGCTACGTTAAAGACAAGGTATGTAGTGTGATTATTGATGGTGGTAGTTGTACTAATGTTGCAAGCACAATTATGGTGGAGAAATTGGGATTGCCCATGATAAAACATCCTAGATCGTACAAGTTGCAATGGCTAAATGATAGTGGTGAGATAAGGGTGAACAAGCAAGTGTTAGTTGCATTTCGAATCGGTAAATATGAAGATGAAGTGTTGTGTGATGTAGTACCGATGCAGGCGGGACACTTATTGCTAGGGCGTCCATGGCAATTCGATAGGCAAGTGAAGCATGATGGCTTTACGAACAAGTACTCTTTTGTACTTAATCAACGATCAATCACTCTTATACCATTGACACCGCAGCAAGTATACGAGGATCAAGTGAGATTACAAAAGGCGAGTGATCAAAAGAAAGAGAGTGAGCAAAAGAAAAAGAGTGAAAAATAGAGAGAGGCCGAGAAAAAGGAGAGAGAGAAAGAAAATCAAAGTTCGGCCCTTGAGAGAAAATCAGAGAGAAAACAAAAGAATTTTTATGCAAAAGTGAGTGAGATCAAGCGGGCAATGTTTTCAAAACAGCCGATGATTGTACTTTTGTACAAAGAGGCACTTTTAAACAATAACGAACTTGACCTTGCTTTGCCTAGTTCTATTGTTTCTCTTTTGCAGGAGTACGAGGATATCTTCCCCGAGGAAACACCACATGGATTACCTCCAATCCGAGGGATTGAACATCAAATTGATTTAGTTCCCGGTGCAACCATCCCAAACCGACCAGCTTATAGGAGCAATCCAGAGGAGACAAAGGATCTTCAACGGCAGGTAAGTGAATTGTTGGAGAAAGGGCACGTGAGGGAGAGCATGAGCCCATGTGCGGTTCCGGTCTTACTTGTACCTAAGAAGGATGGGACGTGGAGAATGTGCGTTGATTGCCGAGCCATCAACAACATAATGGTAAAGTATCGTCATCCTATCCCACGCTTAGATGATATGTTAGATGAGCTGCATGGTTCTTGCATATTTTATAAGATTGATTTAAGAAGTGGTTATCATCAAATTAGGATAAAAGAAGGAGATGAATGGAAAACTGCCTTTAAAACAAAATATGGTTTGTATGACTGGTTAGTTATGCCTTTTGGTTTGACTAATGCTCCGAGCACCTTTATGAGACTTATGAACCATGTTTTGCGTGCATTTATAGGCAGATTTATTGTTGTCTATTTTGATGATATACTCATTTATAGCAAAAACATAGACGATCATGTAGTACATTTGAAATCCGTTTTAGATGAGCTAAGGAAAGAAAAGTTGTTTGCTAATTTAAAGAAGTGCACTTTTTACACCGATAAGCTTGTATTTTTGGGATTTGTTGTTAGTGCACAAGGTATACAGGTTGATGAAGATAAGGTACGTGCAATCCAAGATTGGCCGAGCCCCACAAGTGTTGGTAATGTTCGTAGTTTTCATGGACTTGCTAGTTTCTACCGGCGATTCGTGAGAGACTTCAGTAGCTTAGCCGCACCACTTACCGAAGTGATCAAGAAGAACGTTGGATTTCGGTGGGGAGAAGAACAAGAGAAAGCATTTCAATTAATCAAAGAGAAGCTGACTAAAGCACCTTTGTTGTCTTTACCTAACTTTTCGAAAACGTTTGAAATTGAATGTGATGCTTCAGGTATTGGTATAGGTGCCGTTCTTATGCAAGAAGGACGACCAATTGCTTACTTCAGCGAGAAACTCAGCGGGGCAGCCTTAAACTACCCAACTTATGATAAGGAGTTGTATGCATTGGTTCGGGCTTTAGAGACGTGGCAACACTATCTATGGCCTAAGGAGTTCGTGATTCACACCGATCATGAGTCCTTGAAACACTTGAAGGGCCAACACAAGCTAAACAAAAGACATGCGCGATGGGTGGAGTTCATAGAGACGTTTCCATACGTCATTCGGTACAAGCAAGGTAAGGAGAATGTAGTCGCCGATGCACTTTCTCGCAGGTATGCCTTACTCTCCACACTTGATGCAAAATTGCTTGGTTTTGAACACATTAAAGAATTATATGCTGAAGACCACGAATTTTGTGAGGAATATCGAGCTTGTGAGAAAATCGCCTCTAGTAAGTTCTTTAGACTTGATGGATTCCTATTTCGAGAAAATAAGCTATGCGTGCCTAATTGTTCTATGAGGGAGTTATTAGTGCAGGAATCACATGGTGGGGGATTAATGGGACATTTTGGAGTTGCAAAGACTTTGGCTATTTTGCAGGAACACTTTTATTGGCCTCACATGAAGCGAGATGTCGAACGGATTTGTGGTAGATGTGTCACATGTAGGCAAGCTAAATCCAAAGTGCAGCCCAACGGTTTGTATACAGGAACCAATTCCTAGTGAGCATTGGATTGATATTTCAATGGATTTTGTGTTAGGATTGCCTAGGACTAAACATGGAAGAGATTCA
This sequence comes from Alnus rubra, assembly GCA_028654335.1. Taxonomy (NCBI): domain Eukaryota; kingdom Viridiplantae; phylum Streptophyta; class Magnoliopsida; order Fagales; family Betulaceae; genus Alnus; species Alnus rubra. The sequence goes on along the minus strand of JAJPGS010000712.1, from coordinate 198,788 downwards.
GTTTTTGTGGTCGTGGATAGATTTTCTAAAATGGCACATTTTATTCTATGTCACAAAACGGATGATGCTTCGCATGTTGCTGATTTGTTCTTTAGAGAGATTGTGAGATTACATGGCATGCCTAAGACAATTGTTTCGGATAGAGATGCTAAGTTCTTGAGCTATTTTTGGAAGACTTTGTGGTGTAAGCTAGGTACTAAGCTATTGTTTTCCACTACTTGTCATCCACAAACTGATGGTCAAACTGAAGTAGTAAATAGGACTTTGTCTACTCTATTAAGGGCAATCATTAGAAAGAACATCAAAACATGGGAAGAATGTTTACCACATGTTGAGTTTGTATATAATAGAGCTGTTCATTCTGCTACCAAATTTTCGCCATTTGAAATTGTGTATGGGTTTAATCCTTTAACTCCATTGGATTTGTCTCCTTTACCTTTGACGGAGCACATTAATTTAGATGGCAAAAAGAAAGCTGACTTTGTGAAGCAGATTCATGAGAAAGCAAGACTCAACATTGAGCGAAGAACGGAACAATATGCCACACAAGCCAACAAGGGACGTCGCAACCTGGTTTTTGAACCCGGAGATTGGGTTTGGCTGCATATGAGAAAAGAAAGATTCCCGGTGAAAAGACGTTCCAAATTGCTGCCAAGAGGAGATGGCCCTTTTCAAGTCCTCGAGCGTATCAATGACAACGCTTACAAGCTAGATTTACCTGGTGAGTACAGTGTAAGTACCACTTTTAATGTTACTGATTTGAGTCATTTTGATGTAGGTGATGATTTGAGGGCAAATCCTTTTCAAGAGGAGGGGAATGACGGAGATCAAGGCACCGCTTCGAAGGATCTCGTTCAAGTACCAATTGGGCCGGTTACGAGAGCACGAGCAAAGAAGTTCAAGGATGTGCTCAACGGACTCATCCAAGAGTTATGGGCTCAAGCAAATTCGGGGAGGCCCATTGAGCATGATCCACTTGGGCAACAAAGAATTGTCACCTTGATTTAAGTTCTAGAAGGATCCGGTCAAGGCTAAGAACTGCTGAGATTGTTCGTTAATTTAGAAGGATCGGATTGCATGACTTATTTTCTTTACCTACCTAAGATCTTTATTTATTTTCTTTCCTTGCTAGGAATTGATTTGTTTACTTATTAGGATTAGAACTACTTTCTCCGCAAGTAATTTTCTTGTATAAATAGATGTACCTACCATGTAATCGGGGAGACATTGATGATTCATAAAAACTTGTGAGGTTTTATTCTCTTTGGTTCTTTGAAGAACTACTCGAACTTATCGGGATTTCCCGTGGCGTTCATCTCGACTTATCAAACGGAATTTCCACCACCGTTTGTGGCGTCTTCCTTATACCGAGGTTCTTGTTTGTCATAAACAACGGGTCGAGGTTTTTCCATTCGAATCTGTCCTTAGAACGGTCTTGGGTTCCCTTTCGTTGTTGGGTCTCGTTATTCTTGACGGGGTTCACATCAACCTGGTTGGAAGGCGTTTGTGTTGGGTTACACGTCAGAGTTCAAGGTACGACCACTGCATTAGGGGTATGTGAATGCTACTACTTTGTAACTAGCTTTGTCTTCTGAATAGTGTATATCCTGGGTTTGGCTGCCCCAGAGTGGTTTTTCTCTTAATTGAGTTTCCACTTCGTCAACAAAATATTTGTCTCCTTTAATTCCACATTTAATATTTTGTTGCACATTGTTCACACACACTGTTAATTAGAAGTCCAATAATTTTCATAGTCCATACCTCAAAATATGGTAGTCCTCTTTGTGAGTTCATCATGTTTCCTCAATCATATTTAATCAATCTTATCAAAGAGGTGCAAGAAAATAATATTTATTCCAGCTCTTATTATTTCCTTAAAATTTTATATAGTACCATGATCTTTCTCTTATTCCTGCATAAATACTATCGTCCTCGAAAACCATTAGATTAGATCCTTAATATCAATCCAATTTAATTATGCATTTAATCAATTGTCCAATCTGATAGCTAAAACATCTATCCACGGTAAGGATTTCTCTAAGAGAGTTGTTCTAAATGATTCACGATTCAATTTCTTATATCAATAACTTAGGCTCTAGAAAACTTTAACAATTCATCAATTGCTTGGCGAGTTGATTAGGGGTAGGTGTCGAGTTTGTTGATGCACTCTGTGATTTCCTACTTAGAGTGTCTGCAACTACATTTACTTTCCCTGGATGGTATAAAATATAGCAGTCGTAGTCTTTTAGCAATTCTAACCACCTACACTACCTCATATTCAATTCTATTTGAGAGAAGATATATTTTAAACTTTGATGATTAGTAAAAATTTCTACCTTCTCACGAAAAAGATAATGTCTCCAGATTTTTAAAGCAAATACTACAGCAGCAGCCAGTGATGAGTACCAAATATGGTGTATTTGAACCCCTTGATTTGCACTAGTTAGACCTTTAGCCTTGTTATTTTCTAATGTTTTGGTTAGTTTTTGTGTTTTCTGTTTCTGTAGGACAATAAGAGAGGAATGACAAAATTCATAAGGAAATAGCTGGAAATTCGGAGATCCTGAAAAGTCGATCGATTGAACTTAAAATTCGATCGATCGAAACTTTGCCCGAAGTCGATCGATCGAAATAAAAGTCGATCGATCAAAATTTCCCAAAAACTGCTTTTGCAGAGCGCGCCAGAACGCCCAATCAAAAGCCAAAAAGCAGTCCTCCCTCTGATTTCCGCTGCAGAACACGCTGGTTTCGTGTTTGTGGTTGTCTCTAGCTGCAGAGGAACCCTAGAGAAGGGTAGAGGAGTCAGTTCTTGCCTTAGCTTTCTTCTATAAAAGCCATAGCCATCCCCTTGTTGAAAGAGGAGTAGAGAGAGTAGAAGAGGAAAGAATAGAGCAGAAACTCTGTAGATAGGTTTAATTTCGTGCTTCTTGTAGTGTAATTCAATAGTTTATTTTCAGATACTTTCTCTTTGTAGAGCTTTTCTTTCATTTCCATGGTTGTTCATCATTTTCTTGTGGTGTTCTTAGTCATGGAAGGCTAGTAACCTCAACTAGGGTTGAGGATGAAACCTTTCCATTGATGACACTCACAATCTTGCTGTACCACTAACCAAAGCATCCGAAAATAACAAGGCTAAAGGTCTAACTTCAATGCCGCGTGATCCAAGTAGATGATGACTTTAGATCCTAGTAGGTAGGATCGAACCTTATCCAGAGCAAATACGACTGCCAGCAGCTCCTTCTCAGTGGTCGAATAATTCAGCTGGGTGTCGTTCAGAGTTCGACTTGCATAATAAATGACATGGGGGAGTTTGTCAATGTGCTGCCCCAACACAGCTCTAACGGCGTAATCGGACGAGTCACACATGATCTCGAAAGGTGTACCCCAGCTAGGGGCCGAATGATGGGTGTGGACGTCAGAATTGCCTTCAAGGCCCCAAATGCCTTCTTGCAATCTTCATCAAAAATAAAAGGGGCCTCCTTCACCAATAATTTGCACAAGGGCCGGGCGATCTTGCTGAAGTCGTGGATGAATCGCCGATAAAATCCTGCATGGCCCAGAAAAGAGCGAACTTCTTTCACCGTTCGTGGGGGCGGAAGGTTGGATATCAGATCAACCTTTGCCTTGTCTACCTCTATCCCCCGACGAGAGATGACGTGCCCTAGCACAATTCCTTGTTGTACCATAAAATGGCACTTCTCCCAATTGAGCACCATGTTCTTCTCTTTGCACCTCACTAAGACTAACGTAAGGTGATGCAGACACTCCTCAAAAGATGAACCGAAGACTGATAAGTCGTCCATAAATACCTCTAGGAAACGTACCACCATGTCAGAAAAAATGCTGATCATGCACCGCTGAAAAGTAGCGGGTGCATTGCATAGCCCAAAGGGCATGCGTCGGTAGGCGAACGTCCCGAACGGACAAGTGAAGGTCGTCTTCTCTTGGTCTTCAAGGTCCACAGGGACCTGGTTATATCCAGAATAACCATCCAAAAAATAGTAATACTCGTGCCCGGCCAACCGCTCCACCATCTGATCAATGAACGGAAGAGGAAAGTGATCTTTCCTGGTGGCGGTGTTCAGCTTGCGGTAGTTGATGTAGACTCTCCATACAGACTATACTCGAGTTGGGACCAACTCACCTCCCTGTTCTGCATGACCGTTACTCCAGCTCGCTGATAAGTGCTGAATGTTACACATTCAAGCCCCTTAATTTACATATGTTAATCTCTTAGTTTTGTTATAATTTGATGTTTTGTGTTGTTTTTGTGTTTTCTTGTATTTTACAGGTTTTAGAAGAAAAACCGATCAAATTCCAAGATTATAATAAAGTCAGCAAACTCACTTTTGGATATATTCAAACTCCAAATCAATTTTGAATTTAAGGAAAGAGAAGTTGGCAAAAATTCGTTATCTTTGGAAAGAATTCAGAATGAGCACGTCTCAGTAATTTAATCATAACTTTCGACTCAAGTATCAGATTGCAACAAAATTGGTGGAATTGGAAAGCTAATAAGAAAGGAAACAAATATGTCAGAAATAGGTTTTTCCTAATTCGGAATTTTTCCATGAAAAAATAGCCCCGAAATAAAAGACCACAAATCTGTACGAATTTTGGAATCCTTTTCCTACTTGGATAGAAATTTCAGAAAAGGAAAAGACTTGTAATTATTCTTTTTGGACTAGAAAACCTACTTAGAATTGTAATAGGAATTCTAGAGCTTCTAAAGCTTCTCTAATCCCTATAAATAGGCCTCTAGCCTTTGAAGAAAGAGACACAAGCTTTGAGGAAGAATTAAAGGCTACATAAAGAAGGAGGTTCTTCCTAGTTTTTATTTTCTTTATTTATTTATTTTCTGTATGTATATAATTTTAGTTTATATTAGTTGTAACTAATACTTTAGTTAGGGCTCGATTGAAGCCCTAATTATGTCTCGTTAAGGTTTTCAATTGGCGCCTTTGCTACAATTCATATATTGATGCTTAACTTGATTATTTCCTATTTTCTTGAATTCCTCTCATGTTTATGCTTGATCATCATATGCATGTGGTATGGATTTGTTATTTACGTCAATTTGGATGACCGAGTCCTGGGCATAATAAAGTAACAAAAGAACCCCATCACAGGTTCTTGGATTAATCAACATAAAGACAACTGGAATAGACACCATGTTTCAATCTGAGTGTGTTTACCGATTTCCATAAATTTATGCTTTCTTGAAGAACAACTTAGTAGATACCATGCTAAATCCTTCAATGAAGAAAAGAGTTAGAGTAGATACCATGCCTAACTCGTTGCTCAGGGAAATCAATAGCTTTAGGAGAAGATACCATTCCCTTGTGGTTGGTAAGCATTAAGTATCAAGTTATGATGATAGCATTGGCATTGTGAATCTTAATTGAGTATGATTAGCGGTGGATATCGAAGCCCTACCTTATTTCATATTATATTTCTTCAATATTTTTATCTCTTCTCTTATTTGATCTGATTAATATTTTTATTGCTTTTTACTCGTCTCAATTATTAAAGAATTCTTTTTAAGCATAATTTACCAATCCTCGTGGGAATGATCTCGTATTTTCCTACTATACTATCGTTTTGATCTTGTGCACTTGCGAGTAAAACGTACAAATATTTGTCTACTTATTCAGGTAGATATTTGCACAACACTCGCTTGGGCACGACATGAATGGGGCTCACCCATTTGCTATCAGAGATTGGGTAGATGATGCCAGCATCCAACAACTTGATTACTTCTCCTCTGACGACTTCCTGCATGGTCGGGTTGAGCCTTCTCTGTGGCTCCCTCGATGGTTTGGTGTCTTCCTCCAAATGTATCTTGTGCATAACCACCGAAGGGCTGATTCCCTTAATATTCTTCTATGGTCCAGCCTATAGCTTCCTTATGCTCTCTCAAAACGTCTAGCAACTTCTCCTCCTGAGCAACATGAAGATCCGAAGCTATGATCACCGGCAGAGTGTTGGCTGGACTGAGGAACTTATACTTAAGATTTTCTGGTAGGGGCTTAAGTTCCTTCTTTGGAGGCTCAGGTACTGCTGCCTCTTCTTCTTCCTTGCTCTCCAGAGGAGCAAACTCTAAAACGGCATTTGCTTGCTCAAGTAACGCATCCAAGTCCAAATTCTCTCCGAACTGAGCAAAGCATACCTCCAGGGGGTCTTTGGTGCTTAATTCTTCGTCTATGATCTCCTCAATCAAGCAGGCACTTCCGATCTCATCGCATTCCCTCGGCCTCCTGCTGATGTCAAAGATGTTCAGCTCCACTGTCATGTTACGGAAGGAGATCTTCATCACCCCTGTCCTACAGTTGATCAGGGCATTAGCCGTAGCTAAGAATGGTCGCCTTAGGATTACCGGTATCTGAACTCCAACGTTCTGTACTGGCTCGGTGTCAAGCACTATAAATTCCACGGGGAAATAAAACTTGTCCACCTTAATCAAAACATCCTCCACTATTCCCCGTGGTATCTTAACTGACCGGTCAGCCAACTGCAATGTCATGGAGGTGGGCTTCAATTCTCCTAACCCTAATTGGAAGTAAACTGAATAGGGGAGGAGATTGACACTGGCTCCAAGGTCTAGCAGTGCCTTCTCAATGTGGCTGATGCCTATTGTGCAAGAAATAGTAGGACATCCGGGGTCCTTATACTTGATAGGCAGCCTACACTGGAGGATTGAGCTGACTTACTCGGTCAAGAAAACTTTTTTTGGGACATTGGTTTTCCGCTTTACAGTTACCAAATCCTTCAAGAATTTGGCATAAGACGGAACCTGCTGGATGGCGTCAAGAAATGGGATGTTAATCTGTACTTGCTTGAACACCTCCAGAATGTCCTCGAACTTTCCTCCTTTCTTGGGCGCGAGAAGTCTATCAAGGTAAGGCGCCTTAGGTATAAACGACCTAGGAGGAGTCTCTATGGTCGGAGCTAATGTAGATGGCTCGGCATCTCTCTTCTCTATGCTCCTGCTTCCTTGTCCTTCTTGTGCAGCAGGGTTCTCCTCAAGGTGAACCACTTGGTTGTCTACTTGTTTCCTTGACCTAAGTGTGACAACAGCTTGCACATGCTCCAACCCATGCACTGCATTTGATGAACTTCCCTCATGGAACTACAACTTTGGATTTGGCACAGGCTGACTAGGGAGCTTACCCTTCTCTCTCTCCCCTAGGTGACTAGCAATTTGCCCGATCTGGGTCTCCATCTTGGCAATAGCTTGAGTGTTCACCATGGTAGCATTCTTCACGTCATTGATGGATTGCCCTGTAAGCTGAATGAAGGCCTTAAGAGTGTCTTCCAGAGTAGATTGTGAAGAAGAGGCAGGGGTTTGAGTAGGGGCTTGGTATGATGGTACTGCTGGTTGGGACGGCTTTGATGGTGAACCGGCTGATGAAATCCCAGGGGGTATTGAGTATGGCTTTGGTATGGAGCTCCCCCTTGGGTCATCGGCTGATTCTGCTTCCATGAGAAATTAGGGTGGTTTCGCCACCCTAGATTGTATGATTCGGAGAAAGGTCCACTGGATTGTTTCCAATAATCGTTGAAAGCGTTCACTTGCTCCATTGGTGACTCGACAAAAGCCGGCAATGATGGGCAAGTCTGTACTAAGTGCATGGGACTAGCACAGATGGAACAACAGTCAACATGGAATGGATTGGCAGCATTCATGGATTTGCTAACAACTAGGGCTTCGACCTTTTTGGTAAGGGCATCTATCTTTATTTTTAATTCTACATCCTCCTTAACCTCGTAGATGCCTCCCTTCTTCTGAATGCGAGCAGCTTTATCTCGACAGCTTGAAAAATCCCACTGTTGGGAATTGTCGGATAACTGATCTAAGGTCCTATACGCCTCCTCTCCAGTCAAACTCAGAAATGCACCTCCATTCATCGACTCGATCATGCTACGATTGGATTGAGTTAATCCTTGATAGATTGCACGAGTCTCCACTTCTCGTATCCATGTGGAGGGCACTTAATCAGCATATCTTGAAATCTCTCCCAACTCTCAGAAAATTTCTCATCTTCTTCTTGAGTAAATGAGCTTATCTCCTTCCTACACTCATTGACTTTGGACATGGGGAAGAATTTGTTGTAGAACTTGTTTAGCAAGTTCTCCCAAGAAGTGATGGAACCAGGCATGTTTGAATCCAACTATGCCTTGGTTCTATCATGGAGTGAGAAAGGAAAAAGCCTAAGATGCACAGACTCTTCAGAAAATTTTTGAAATTTGAAGGTGGCACAGATGTCTTTGAATTTCTTCACATGGCTATAAGGATTTTTGAGGTCCAAGCCATGGAATGCGGGTAGGAGTTGAATGACATGAGGCTTGAGGTCAAAGTGAGTGGCATTGGTTGGGGGTAACACTATACATGAAGGAGAATTTGTTGCAACGGGTGCAAACAAATCCCTAAGTGTCCTAGTATGATCAACGTTTTCTCCCCGATTCCTCTCATTCTCATCTGCATGCATGTTATCTCCCATCTCAACAGAATTTCTAAGCCTTCTCCTAAGAGTTCTTTCAATTTCGGCATCTAGAGATGTCAAGTCTAGGTTCAATGATCTTCTACCAAGCATACACCAAACATACACAAATGTTTAACCAAAAGTCAAACAAAAATAAAGAAAAGAATTTGCTAATGGGGAGCAAAGTTCTCCAAAGTACAATCTATGCTAGTTCCCAGGTAGGTGAGGGGGGTCACATTGGACACACTTAAATCCCAAGACCTTTCCTTGCCAGAATTCACCTTGTCATTGCCCTTAGATAGCTAAGTAGACCCACACTAGCAAAAAAAATGTTTTTTTTTTTCAAAAGAAAAATACCACAACTAAGATAAAAGGTAAAGACTAACAAAAATGCATACAATTTACACAAAGATAGCAGCAAAAGTAAAAATAAGAATACTTACAAATTGGAAACAAAAAAAAATTTTGGTAAAAATTTCTACTATTGATCTTATCCAGGAACTGCCTTCTGAGTTGAGGTCGATCGATCGAATATAAAGTCGATCGATCGATCGAAATTGTAGTAGATCGATCGAATATTTGAAATGTTGCAGGAACAGAAACAGGAACAAAAACAGAACAGAAACTCTCTCTCTCTCTCTTTTTTTTTTTTTTTTTGTTAGAACTTGAACTAAATTATAATGAACTAAAAGAAAATCAAACAAACAGAAAAATATTATTAAACAGAAACATTATGAACAGAAATGAATAAAATGGACTAAAAGAAGTACTGGAAGAGAAATACTCACCTTGGTCCGAGCTGCTGCTGTGCAGAAAGTTCATTCGATCGAATATCTTTTCGATCGATCGACTTTATATCAGGCAAATGCTAACTTGATCGATCGAAACTCGATCGATCGAATTTATTTTCGATCGATCGATTTTTCAGGGCACCCAGTAAGTTGCAGAAGCTGCAGAACAAATTCGGGGGAAACAAAGAAAGAACTTTAGAATACAGAGCAAAAGCTAAATGACAGAAAAATGAAACAAAAATCTATCTAACTAGTAGAGAAACAAAATCAATCAAACAAAAACCAATTTTGAACCGATTTCCCTGGCAACGGGGCCAAAAACTTGATATGAGTTTTAAATGTACTCGCAAGCGCACGAATCGTTTGCAATATAGTGTGCAAGTGCGAGGTTGAATCCACAGGGAAATGGTCAAATATTGGTGTCTTGTTTAATCAACCTCATTTTAACCTATTTCCAAAGGTTTGAGGTTTGATTCAAGAACAAAAGAATAAATAAAAGAGATGAAATGAAATATGCAAATTAAAAGGAACTAAGGCTAAGGAATCTACCAAACCAAATCCAACAACTCACACTCTTGGTTTCCACTTGAACACCCAAAGAACATTAAGATTTGGATGTCATTCAAATGTCTTAACCACTAACTCTAGAACCATTAAATGAATCCAACTCAAAGATAAATCACAAAGAGTACCCATTTGAAATCAAATCATCCAATGTATCCGTTCAATGAACAAATCACAATGGATATCATCATTCAAACCGATAAAACAATGTATCCATCGGTTGAAACACATTAAATGTCCTATATCTACCACCAACCACATTCATTGCAAAAGATGAAGCATTAAATGAATCGAATTTGAACAACAAATATGATATATCATTAAATGTGCAAGTAGTATAACAAGAGTGTGAGTGTCATCACTGGAAAGGTTTCATCCTCAACCTTAGTTGAGGTTACTAGCCTTCCATGACTAAGAACACCACAAGAAAATGAAGAACAAACATGGAAATAAAAGAAAAGCTTTACAAAGAGAAAGTGTCTAAGAACAAAAACTACTGTAATACACTACAAAATGCACGAAATTAAACCTATGTACTGCTCTCTGAACTCTCTCAACAAGAAGGCATGGCTATGGCTTTTATAGAAGGAAATTAGGGCTAGAAACCCATCTAAAATGACTCCTCTAACCCCCTATAGGGTTCCTCTCTTGCTAGAGACAACCAAGGTCATGAAACCAGCGTGTTCTGCTGCGAAAATCAGAGGGAGAACTGCTTTTTGTCATGGAGAAGCTCCTGATTAGGTGTTCTGGCGCGCTTCTGCAAAAGTAAGTTTTGGGAAATTTCGATCGATCGACTTCGGGCAAAATTCGATAGATCAAATTTAACTTCGATCGATCGAGTTCTTCAAAACTTCCAAATTTTCCAAGCAATTCCATATGAATTTTGTCATTCCTCACTTATTGACCTACAAAGCATAAAAACACAAAAACTAACCAAAGCATCAGAAAATAACAAGGCTAAAGGTCTAACTAATGTAAATCAAGGGGTCCAAATACACAATATTTGGCACTCATCAAGCGTATCAATGACAACGCTTACAAGCTAGATTTACCTGGTGAGTACAATGTAAGTGCCACTTTTAATGTTACTGATTTGAGTCCTTTTGATGTAGGTGATGATTTTAGGGCAAATCATTTTCAAGAGGAGGGGAATGATGGAGATCAAGGCACCACTTCGAAGGATCTCGTTCAAGTACCAATTGGGCCGATTACGAGAGCACGAGCAAAGAAGTTCAAGGATGTACTCAACGGACTCATTCAAGAGTTATGGGCTCAAGCAAATTCGTGGAGGCCCAATGAGCATGATCCACGTGGGCAACAAAGAATCGTTACCTTGATTCAAGTTCTAGAAGGATCCGGTCAAGGCTAAGAATTGGCAAGAAATATTTTGGGTCTATTCTAGAAGGATCGGATTGCATGGCTATTCTAGGCGCCACTTTCTTTCCTTTTATGTTGTCTTTTTTTCCTTCTATATGACTCTAGGCGTCCAGCTCTTCTTTCCTATTTTAGCGTCTTTTTTTTTAGGCAAGTATGGATTTATTTTAGCTTTGATTAGGAGGGTGGGTGTCTAGCCTTTATTGCCTTATATGTCTTGTGTGTTTTAGGAAGGTAAGGATTTCTTTCTTTACCCATTTTTCGGCTTTAATTAGGTTTTCTATGTTAGGTTTTTTTCCTTATAATGTTCAGCCCTTTAAATAGGTGCATAAGCAATGGAAAAGGAGACATTGATTATTCATAAAACTTGTGAGGTTTATTCTCTTTGGTTCTTTGAAGAACTACGCGAACTTATCAGGATTTCCCGTGACGTTCATCTCGACTTATCAAACGGAGTTTCCACCACCGCTTGTGGCGTCTTCCTTATACCGAGGTTCTTGTTTGTCATAAACAACGGGTCGAGGTCTTCCATTTGAATCTGTCCATAGAACGATCTTGGGTTCCCTTTCGTTGTTGGGTCTCGTTATTCTTGACGGGGTTCATATCATACACATTCCTTAACATGTACCTGATAGAACAGAGTTCCATAATATATGCAACGGAATACAAAATCTAACTGCGGAAGTCAACGTCGTAATCATAAACTGTCCATTACACAAAAGAGCCTATTAATGTCTATCTGTTTGAGGCTTAAGCATAAGTTATGCATGCAAAAGAATGGCTACATCTACATGTTACAAGTCACACTAGCCATATACAAAATACACAAAAGGGACTTAAGCACAAGTTATGCATACAAAAGAATGGCTGCATCTACGTGTTACAAGTCACACTAGCCATATACAAAATACACAAAAGGGACAATCCGAGTCCGACACTCCTACGACTCAAGCGATGTGCTTAGTCGTAGTACTCCACATAGTGTGCAATGGAGTCATCCTCCGCATCATTAATACCTGCATCCAAAGAAGCTCCACCTATACGGTTGTGGTAGTAGCCACATCCATATAGGTGAAAATGTGAGTTCACCGCCTTAATAAGAAGTGCCGAGGCCTCAGTAGTATAAAACTCACTAAGTATACAATTTACACAAACATAAATGCATGCAGGGTTTAACAGCGTTATTCACAAATCATTAAGATCACACAACAACACATTATCAAATACAAGTCACGCTGCTCATCAAACACTTATATATTATCACAGTTTCTATTAACAATATTCCATGCATGCCATAAGCAATACTTGCATTTTTACCAACTCATCAGCTAAGGGCTACGACCCTAGGCTTACGCATAGAACCGGAAAATATCAACTCACCTGTGCTAGAGCTACGATTCTAGACTTACCATAACACCGCCCGTAAAGCCACATACCCGCAAGGCAAACAAATACACGAGTGCTAGAGCCACATACCCTAGACTTACCTTTTACAACACCGCCCGTAAAGCCACATACCCGCGGGGCAAACAAATACATGAGTGCTAGAGCCACATACCCTAGACTTACCTTGTATACAAGTACTCATAACAATCATTATCACAAGACTCATGTTCAAGTGCCAACAACCACAACTCAATCACATTATTCTCATTCATCCACCTTTCAACCCACACCACATTACCACCATATATATATATATATATATATATATCCAACATCATGGTATTCATTCCCTAATAATTCCCACATATCAATTTCAATCCAATATATCACAACTCAATAACAAATAGTTTTTTTATCAACAATTCCATAATCATATAAAACCAAGATTCATCAACATCCATTTATCCATACAATTTACAACTCAATATAACATTACTCAATCACAAACATTTTTTTATCAACAATTCCATATTCATATAAAACCAAGATTCATCGACATCCATTTATCCATACAATTTACAATTCAATATAACACAACTCAATCGCAAATAATTTTTATCAACAATTCCATAATCATATAAAACCAAGATTCATCAACATCCATTTATCCATATAATTTACAATTCAATATAACACAACTCAATCACATATAATTTTTATCAACAATTCCATAATCATATAAAACCAAGATTCATCAACATCCATTTATCCATACAATTTACAAATCAATATAACACAACTCAATCACCAATAATTTTTATCAACGATTCCATAATCATATAAAACCAAGATTCATCAACATCCATTTATCCATACAATTTACAATTCAATATAACACAACTTAATCACCAATAATTTCTATCAACAATTTCATAATCATATACAACCAAGTACTAAAAATGTAAATCTACGTTTTTAGGATCCCTGAGTGAGTAGAATACTCACCTTTGGCCGTTCGCACACCAATTCCAACGACTCTAAGTTCAACTTGCAAAGCGCCACTAAAACACAATATAATGCACTAATTTAGCTTCATTTTTATTAATTTCACTAAGTAGCACTTTGAATCACTCAAAGGATATGTCATAAATTACCCATAAGATTCTAGCGTTTATAAACACATACCCATAATTTAAAAATGCTAATCTAACCGCAATAATATTAACCCATGGGTATTCACTTAGGGTTAATCACATAAAACACTACTTAAATAATTATACCCAAAAGTTAGGGTTAGAGAAATCTTACCCAAAGTTCACCAAACCAAAATCCAAGGTTTGGGTACCCTCAAGTAGCCAAATACATAAAGAACAATAGGATTAAACTCACATTTTATGAGATTTTACCCAAAAACTCAAAAATATGAATTTAGCAATTTACCTCAAAACAACCGGTTAAAACGTAGATCCACATGTGTAGATCACGTTTCCAAAGTTAGATTTGAGGTTGGGGGCTTAGATCTTTGTAGATTTGAAAGAAAGCCTCAAAAACTCTCCTCCTCTCTTCTCTCTCTCTCTCTTTTTTTTTTCCTTCTTCTTCTTCTTTCACTGAGAAGGGCGCATGGCCCTTTCCCATTTTCTTCTTTTCTCTTTAAAGTGAGGCACCAACTCACTTTCATTTTTTTTTTAGGGCCGAGTGGCCCTCCTTTTCTTCACGTGGGGCGCACACCTGCGCCCCATCTGTTTCAAATGAAGGGCCGTACGGCCCTTCATGCTTCTTATTTTTATTTTCTTTTTCTATTTCTTTATTTTATATTTTATATTTTATATTTTCTTTGTATTTTTAATAACATTAAATTAACTTCTATCAATTATTTACCTAGATTTTGTATTTTAATTACTACAAAATATCTCAAATGTTACATCTCTCCCTCCTTATAAAAATTTCGTCATCGAAATTAGAACGTTAAGACACCTAACGCATGTAATCTAGCATTTTTAGTTCAAAGATTAGAATGGAGATGATATGAATCCAACGTTCCTACCTAAGTTTACTGAAATAGGTGGGGATATGTCTCTCGCATTTGCTGTTCAAAATCCCATGAGGCTTCCCCAACTCCGTGATTCCGCCATAGAACTTTCACAAGTGGGATGGTTTTGGTTCTCAGCCGTTTCTCTTTGCGATCCAACACTTGTACAGGCATCTCCTCGTATGTCAGGTTCAGCTGAATATCAAGAGGCTCGTAGTTTATCACGTGTAATGGATCATGAACACACCTTCATAGTTGAGAGACATGGAATACGTCATGGACGCCCGACAAATTTGGAGGCATTTCGATCTTGTAAGCAAGTGGGCTCACACGTTTCAGCACTTAGAACGGTCCAACATACCTTGGACTAAGCTTTCCCTTATTGCCAAATCGCCATACATTCCTCATTGGTGACACCTTGAGGTATACAAAGTCACCAACCATAAACTCCAACTTGCGGCGATGCCTGTCAGCATAACTTTTCTGTTGGCTTTGGGCTGTGAGCATCCGCTTCCGAATGAGTGTAATCTTCTCCTTCATGTCTTGCACCATTTCTGGGCCTAGCAACTGTCTCTCACCCACATCATCCCAATACAATGGCAACTGACATTTTCTCCCATACAAAGCTTCGAACGGCGCCATACCAATAGTAATTTGAAAGTTGTTGTTGTAGGCAAATTCAACCAAGGGTAGATAGCGTATCCAATTTCCCTTGAAGTCCAACACACATAACCTGAGCATATCCTAGAGAGTTTGAATGGTTCTCTTGGATTGGCCATCAGTTTGTGGGTGGTAGGCAATACTGAAGTTCAATTTAGTCCCCAACGCACTCTGCAATTTGTCCCAAAACCTCAAAGTGAACTATGGGTCACGGTCTGACACAATAGAGACAGGTACTCCATGTAGCTTCACTATCTCACGTACATACAACTCAACCAGCTTATCCAATCTGTCTGAAACTTTGATCGGGAGGAAATGAGCACTCTTCGTCAATCTGTCAATAATCACCCATATAGCATCTTGCCCACTTGGTGCTTTTGGAAGACCAACAACGAAATCCATGGCAATTTGATCCCACTTCCACATAGGTACATCAAGCGGCTGAAGTTCCCAGCTGGTCTTTGATGTTCAGCTTTCACAAGCTGGCAAGAAAGACACTGTGCAACATACTCAGCAATATGCCTCTTTATGCCACACCACCAAAACTTATTCTTCAAGTCTTGATACATCTTGTTATTGCCTAGGTGAACAGTGTACCGTGTCTGATGAGCCTCATCAAGAATGTCTCTTCTTAACTTTGCATCATTAGGAATGATTGTTCTTCCATTACTAGTCTTCAATATCCCATCCTCAGCCAGGTAGTACCCAGATGCTTCACCATGTCTGGCCCCATCAATAGTGTCCTATAATTCAAGATCATTCTCTTGCGCATTTCTAATTCTATCATTACAAAGAGGCTGAATCACAAGTGCAGCCATAACCGAAGGTCCACCGGTCATTACCTCACTAATTCACACAATGGCAAACTGCTGCGACATTTGTTCTATAAGTTCCTCAAGCTCAACCTCACCACCACAAGACTTCCTACTTAGAGCATCAGCCACCACATTAGCTTTAGCAGGATGGTAGAACATCTTACTATCATAGTCCTTCAAAACCTCCAGCCATCTGCGCTGCCTCATGTTCAAGTCTCTTTGTGTGAAAATATATTTAAGGCTTTGATGATCAATGTGAATTTACCAATTCTCACCATAGAGGTAATGTCTCCAAATCTTCAAAGCATACACAACTGTTGCCAACTCCAGGTCATGAGTAGGGTAGTTCTTCTCATGTTCCTTCAACTGTCTAGAGGCATAGGCCACAACCCGGCCTTGTTGCATAAGAACGCATCCCAACCCTTTCTTTGACGCATCTATGTAAACAACATATCCCACAGATTCCATGGGTAGTGTAAGTACGGGTTCGGTCACAAGTCTTCGCTTCAACTCTTGGAAACTCTCTTCACAGTCCACAATCCATATTGAAAAATTGAAATGACTTCTAAAAGAAAAGTGTGTGCATAAGTGTCAAAAAAATTAAAGCACAACGGAAAGTAAATGACACAGATATTTTTGTTGACGAAGTGGAAACTCAGTTAAGAGAAAAATCACTCCGGGGCAGCCAAACCCAAGAATTCCACTATTCAAAAGACATAGATACAAGACAGTAACACTCACATGTACCAATACAGTGGTCGTACCTTGATCTCTGACGTGTAACCCAACACGAACGCTTCCCAACCAGGTTCACCTACCTGAAGGGGTCTTCAATGGAGCTCCTTACCTTAGAGCCGACCTCAAAGATAGACTTCGGTTTACAGCACAGCACACTTGTAAAACGGCTTCAGAGGAAATAACACGTCTCTAAGCTCTAATGGAATTCACACAGAATTCTTGCAGCTCTAAGTGCCCAAGGACCCCTATTTATAGTCTGGGGATCAGAATGAGCGTCAGGCAAAATAATCCTGTGAGCCGTCCGGACGGTGGACCATGACCGTCCGGACGGACAACTGTGAGACATGATTTTTTGAAATTTTCGCGGAGAAATCTTTCCTGTATAAGAACATCGTCCGGACGGGATGGCTCGATCGTCCGGACGGACTTACGTCCGCTGCAAGTAATTTCCAAAACAGGCTTCGCGCGTCCGGACTAAGGGGCAGGAGCGTCCGGACAGCTAAACTTCAACACGCAATTTCCATATCTGATGCGTGTGCGTCCGAACCATAAGGGGGAGATGTCCGGACGGTTGAAGTTGAATCATCAGTTACCATATACGATGCACCAGCGTTCGGACCACAGCTGTCAGATGTCCGGACGGTTCATTTTGAACTGCGATTCTTGCCTTACTGAGATACGCGTCCGGACGGTATACGACATCGTCCGGACAGTTGATTGATCTTCCCTTTCTTGGAACTTGGAAAGAATCAGTGAACCATTCAAGAACTGATAGGCGTCCGGACGTGCTGCTGAAACGTCCGGACCGAGCAAGCTGGCACAGAAGCTTCTCGATACAGTGAAGTGTCCGGACGGAAGAAGCACATCGTCCGGACTGATGATACTGGATTGTCTGGCGTCCGGACGGTATGACACATCGTCCGGACGTATGGTACAGTAGACAGATGGGCGTCCGGAATGGATGACACATCGTCCGGACGGCTGACAGGGAACTTTGAAATTCTTCTGACTTCACTCTGAACAGTGGAATCCCTGTTTGCAGCATCCTTACATATAAGTGATTTTGTCCAAACACAGAATGAGGCCAAAATACTAACACATATGAACGGGGTATTCTTCCTTGTGAGAGCGATGAGTGGCCCTGACAGTGAGGAGAACTTCTCAAAGAACCTTCTATAATACCTAGCCAACCCCAAGAAACTACGGATCTCCCGAACATTTGTCGGTCTTTCCCATTAGAAAAATTGAAATGACTTCTAAAAGTAAAGTGTGTGCATAAATGTCAACAAAAATTAAAGCACAGCGGAAAGTAAATGACACAGATATTTTTGTTGACGAAGTGGAAACTCAGTTAAGAGAAAAACCACTCCGGGGAAGCCAAACCCAGGAATTCCACTATTCAGAAGACAAAGCTAGATACAAGATAGTAACACTCACATCTACCGATGCAGTGGTCGTACCTTGATCTCTGACGTGTAACCCAACACGAACGCTTCCCAACCAGGTTCACCTACCTGAAGGGGGTCTTCAATGGAACTCCTTACCTTAGAGCCGACCTCTAAGATAGACTTCGCTTTACAGCACAGGACACTTGTAAAACGGCTTCAGAGGAAATAACACGTCTCTAAGCTCTAATGGAATTCACACAGAATTCTTGCAGCTCTAAGTGCCCAAGGACCCCTATTTATAGTCTAGGGATCAGAATGAGCGTCAGGCAAAATAAGCCTGTGAGCCGTCCGAACGGTGGGACATGACCGTCCGGACGGACAACTGTGCGACAGGATTTTCTGAAATTTTCGCGGAGAAATCTTTCCTGTATAAGAACATCATCCGGACGGGATGGCTCGATCGTCCGGACGGACGTACGTCCGCTGCAAGTAATTGCCATAACAGGCTTCGCGCGTCTGGACGGCTAAACTTCAGCACGCAATTTCCATATTTGATACGCGTGCGTCCGGACCATAAGGGGGAGACATCCGGATGGTTGAAGTCGAATCGTCAGTTACCATATACGATGCACCAGCGTCCGGACCAGTCAGATGTCCGGACGGTTCATTTTGAACTGCGATTCTTGCCTTACGGAGATACGTGTCCAGACGGGATACCACATCGTCCGGACGGTTGATTGATCTTCCCTTTCTTGAACTTGGAAAGAATCAGTGAACCGTTCAAGAACTGATAGGCGTCCGGACGTGCTACCGAAACGTCCGGATGGAGCAAGCTGGCACTGAAGCTTCTCGATACGATGTAGGTGTCTGGACGGAAGAAACACGTCGTCCAGACAGATGATGCTTGTTTGTCTGACGTCCGGACGGAAAGACACGTCGTCCTGACGGATGGAACAGTAGGCAGATGGGCGTCCGGACGGGATGACACATCGTCCTGACGGCTGACAGGGAACTTTGAAATTCTTCGGAATTCACTCTAAACAGTGGAATCCCTGTTTACAAGATCCTTACATATAAGTGATTTTGTCCAAACACAGAATGAGGCCAAAATACTAACACCATTCAACCACTGCCTTCACTTTTTCTGGATCAACTGCTGGTCCATTCTTGTTAACAACATGACCCAAGTAGGAGACTTCTTCAAGCCAGAACTCACACTTTTTAAGTTTGGCAAACAACTTCTTTTCCCTCAGCTTTTCCATCACTGTCCTTAGATGTTCTTCGTGCTTGACACGATCAGTCGAATAAACTAAGATGTCATCTATAAATACTCGTGGAATACTCGATTCATCAAGTTTATAAACACTGATGGAGCATTAGTCAACCCAAATGGCATTACCAAGAACTCATAATGGCCATACCTTGTTCGGATTGTTGTCTTCAGTACGTCTTCTTCTCGCACTTTCAACTGATGGTACCCCGAAAGAAGGTCTATCTTCAAAAATACCGAAGTTCCCTTGAGTTGGTCAAACAAATCATCGATCCTAGGTAGGTGCTGAGTGCCAAATATTGTGTATTTGGACCCCTTGATTTACATTAGTTAGACCTTTAGCCTTGTTATTTTCTGATGCTTTGGTTAGTTTTTGTGTTTTTATGTTTTGTAGGTCAATAAGTGAGGAATGTCAAAATTCATGTGAAATTGCTTGGATAATTCGGAAGTTCTGAAGAACTCGATCGATCGAACTTAAATTCGATCGATCGAATTTTGCCCGAAGTCGATCGATCGAATAAAAGTCGATCAATCGAAATTTCCCAAAATTTACTTTTGCAGAAGTGCGCCAGAACACCCAATCAGGAGCTTCTCCATGACAAAAAGCAGTTCTCCCTCTGATTTTCACAGCAGAACACGCTGGTTTCGTGACCTTGGTTGTCTCTAGCAAGAGAGGAACCCTAGAGGGGGCTAGAGGAGTCATTTTACATGGGTTTCTAGCCCTAATTTCCTTCTATAAAAGCCATAGCCATGCCTCCTTGTTAGGGAGTTCAGAGAACAGTAGCTAGGATTTATTTCGTGCATTTTGTAGTTGATTTCAGTAGCTCTTTTCTTTAGACATTTGTCTTTGTAAAGCTTTTCTTTTATTTCCATGTTTGTTCTTCATTTTCTTGTGGTGTTCTTAGTCATGGAAGACTAGTAACCTCAACTAAGGTTGAGGATGAAACCTTTCCATTGATGACACTCACACTCTTGTTATACTACTTGCACATTTGATGATATATCACATTTGTTGTTCAAGTTCCATTCATTTAAATGTTTTATCTTTTGCAATGAATGTGGTTGTTGGTAGATATAGGACATTTAATGTGTTTCAACCGATGGATACATTGTTTTATTGGTTTGAATGATGATATCCATTGTGTTTTGTTCACTAAATGGATACATTGGATGATTTGATTTCAAATGGGTACTCTTTGTGATTTATCTTTGAGTTTGATTCATTTAATGGTTCTAAGGTTTATGGTTGAGAAACTTGAATGACACCCTAAGCTTAATGTTTTTTGGGTGTTCAAGTGGAAACCAAGAGTGTGAGTTGTTGGATTTGGTTTGGTAGATTCCTTAGCCTTAGTTTCTTTTAATTTGCATATTTCATTTCATCTCGTTTATTTAGTCTTTTGTTCTTGAATCAATCCTCAAACCTTTGGAACTAGGTTAAAATGAGGTTGATTAAACAAGACACCAATATTTGACCATTTCCCAGTGGATTCGACCTCTCACTTGCACACACTATATTGCAAACAATTCGTGCGCTTGCGAATACTCATTAAAACACACATCAGTAGGGGATACTTATTCTTGATAGTCACCCTGTTCAGCTCACGATAATCTATGCACATTCGTATAGAGCCATCTTTCTTCTTTACAAACAACACTGGGGCTCCCCAAGGTTTTCACTAGGGCGAAAGAAACCCCTATCCAACAGCTCCTGGAGCTGCTCCTTTAATTCTCTCAATTCTATAGGAGCCATGCAGTAGGGCGCTTTGTGAATAGGCTGAGTTCCCGGCACCAAATCAATATATATATATATATCCAACATCATGTTATTCATTCTCTAATAATTCCCACATATCAATTTCAATCCAATATATCACAACTCAATCACAAATAATTTTTTTTATCAACAATTCCATAATCATATAAAACCAAGATTCATCAACTTCCATTTATCCATACAAATTACAACTCAATATAACACAACTCAATCACAAATAATTTTTATCAACAATTCCATAATCATATAAAACCAAGATTCATCAACATCCATTTATCCATACAATTTACAATTCAATATAACACAACTCAATCACCAATAATTTTTATCAACAATTCCATAATCATATAAACCCAAGATTCATCAACATCCATACAATTTACAATTCAATATTAACACAACTCAATCACCAATAATTTTTATTAACAATTCCATAATCATATACAACCAAGTACTAAAAATGTAAATCTACGTTCTTAGGATCTCTCAGTGAGTAGAATACTCATCTTAGGCCGTTCGCACACCAATTTCAACGACTCTAAGTTCAACTCGCAAAGCGCCACTAAAACACAATATAATGCACTAATTTAGCTTCATTTTTATTAATTGCACTAAGTAGCACTTTGAATCATTCAGAGGCTATGTCATAAATTACCCATAAGATTCTAGGGTTTATAAACACATACCCATAATTTAAAAATGCTAATTTAACCGCAATAATATTAACCCATGGGTATTCACTTAGGGTTAATCACATAAAACACTTCTTAAATAATTATACCCAAAAGTTAGAGTTAGAGAAATCTTACCCAAAGTTCACCAAACCAAAATCCAAGGTTTTGGTAGCCTCAAGCAACCACCTAGTAGCCAAATACCTAAAGAACAATAAGATTAAACTCACATTTTATGAGATTTTACCCAAAAACCCAAAAATATGAATTTAGCAATTTACCTCAAAACATCCGGTTAAAACGTAGATCCACACGTGTAGACCACGTTTCCAAAGTTCGATTTGAGGTTGGGGGCTTAGATATTTGTAGATTTGAAAAAAAGCCTCAAAAACTCTCCTCCTCTCTTCTCTTTTTCTTTCTTCTTTTTTCTTTTTTTTTCTTCTTCTTCTTCTTGTAGGGCGCACGGCCCTTTCTCATTTTCTTCTTTTCTCTTTAAAGTGAGGCGCTAGCTCACTTTCTTTCTTTCTTTTTTCTTTTTTTCTTTTTTTTAGGAGGGCTGAGTGGCCCTCCTTTTCTTCACGTGGGGCGCACACCTGCGCCCCACCTGTTTCAAATGAAGGGCCGTATGCTTCTTATTATTATTTTTTTTTCTATTTCTTTATTTTCTATTTTATATTTTCTTTGTATTTTTAATAACATTAAATTAACTCCTATCAATTGTTTACCTAGATTTTGTATTTTAATTACTACAAAATATCTCAAACGTTACCCGGATGCTCAGGCCTTAATATGGAAATTGCGCGCAGCAAAAGTGTAACCGTCTGAATTCTATGGCAACACCGTCCAGACGCGGCCCTATTCAAGAATGAATTTCAAGCGAATTTGGAAAGTCGATTGCACAGTTGTTCGTTTGGACGCTCTTAGCTACCGTCTGGACGCCGCCTAGGAAAATCGTATCAGACTCAATTTAGGTTTTCAGTAGCTTATAAATAGAGGCCCCTAGGCATGTAACTTGTAAGAATTCGGTATTGAATTTTGTAGAGCTTAAAGAGTTTATTTTAGGAGTTGTTGTCCTGATCCATTCACTCTCTCGTCGTTGACGTTGTGTGCTGAAACTAAATTCTATCTTAGGGGTTGGCCCTAAGGTAAAGGATTCCATTGATTTAGTTGGGAGGCGTTCGTGTTGGGTTACACGACAGAGTTCAGGGTACGACCACTGCATAAGGGTATGTGAGTGCTACTGCTTTGTAACTAGCTTTGTCTTTTGAATAGTGGATATTCTGAGTTTGGCTGCCCCGAAATGGTTTTTCTCTTAATTGATTTTCCACTTCGTTAACAAAATTCTTGTGTCATTTAAATTCCGCTTTTATATTATTTTGTTAACACATTGTGCACACACACACGGTTAAAATAGAAGTCATCTATTTTTCAATTGGTATCAGAGCTTGGTACACCCTGAGAAGATTAAATTCGTGAGTGTAATTTTGTTTGACTTCTATTTTTTGTACCATGTCTGTCAATTTTGATTTGATAGAAAAATGTGAACTCCAAAGGATGTGTGTCGAATTGTTTAAACAATTTGAAGATTTTAAAAAATCCAGCATTGATCACTTACAAAGACTTAAAAATTTTGAAGTTGAAAAAGATATGTTTATTGAAAAAATTAAGTCTTTAGAAGATGATCTAATGAATTCAAAACTTCCTTTAGACAAACCTTTTAATTCTGGCTTGAGTATTGGTAGTATTGCTTCTGTTTCACATGCTATGTCTGCTCAAAGAACTATGTTTATTAAACCTAGCATGTCTCATAATCATACTCAGTCTACTTGTGGGGCTAGTTTTAAAAACTTCAATTATATCCCTACTTGTCATCATTGTGGCATTAGTGTCATATCCGCCCTATTTACTTTCAGATTCGTTCTCAGAAACTTTGGGATAAATTGCATGTACCAAGTCAAGAATTTAAGTGATCAGGTTAAACTTATTAGTGGAAAGCTAGGAAGCCTCACTCCTAATGAAAATAAATCTGTCTTGACTAATAATAAGAAGAAAACTTCCAAACAAGTGTAGATGAAGAAAGAGGACAACTTGTGTCTAGTTACTCATACTGCCTTAAAAATTCTTAATACTTGTTTGTGGTATTTGGATAGTAGCTACTCTAAACACATGACAGGTGATAAGACTCTACTAAAAGAAGTTCAGATGGGCAAAGGAGGAAGAATTACCTGTGGATATGGAAGTCAATCTAAGGTAATTGGAAAAGGGATCATCGACATTCCAGGAGGAGCATCTCAGGAAGCCTTGTATGTGGAAGGACTCAAGGCAAATCTTCTCAACATCAACCAATTCTGTGACAATGATTTGGTGGTTCAATTCTCCAAAAATGAGTGTAATATCTTTAACAGCAGTGACAAGTGGCTAATGGGAGGACAAAGGACTGCTGACAATTGCTATGGCCTCCCTGGTCTCACTTCAGATCCTCAAATTATCTGCAATAAGGCTATAACAACCCACTTTTTAGCAAGACGTAAGTAAAAATTTCGAATTTCCACATATCGTTAAGACATCAACACTGACATCATCAAAGCATAATTTAGCAGCAGAATATAATTATAAAAAAAACATCTAGGTTAAGAACATAGCCAACACACCAGAGCTTCTAATAAAAATACCTCATATAATAAAAGCAAGTGTAATTAGGTCATTACACATAAGATATGTCTTGTGCCACGCAGGGCGCGAATAAAATAACTAAGTCATCTACCACTCAGCAGTCCACAAAAGTGGAGACATCACAGTCTCAAGACCTACTATCAGGACCAGCCCAGCCCTCAGAGAAATCCTAATATTCCTCATCCTCAAGACCTGTATTAATATTTAACATGGGAAAAGAATAATACAGGAGAAAATACTAAGTGAGTCAACCATTTTCATTAATAAAATGAATGCTAGTTTATTTATAAAATGTAGCACGATGATTATATAACTTCATCACACATGTACATGCAATGTATAATCCATGTCGAGAAGCATAGACATAAACTGTACATAAACATAATCATAAAGCAGTAATGTGATAGTTTTAATGCAGTGTCTTAATTATAATCATCTTTCTTACACTCTACTCGTTCGTGGATCCATAAGTCCGATGTTAGCGAGTTCACCAGGGATTACCGTCCCCTCACTTAACGTTTAGTTGTTTGTTACTGGAAGCCAGAGGTCCCAGTGTCAGGTTATTTATTACGTTCAACCGGGATCTAATGGTCCCACCACTGGCCTATAACCCCCTCTGCCAATCAGCTCGTTGTTAAGCAGTTTAATTAAAATGTAAAATATGTAAACTCACATGCACAGCCAAATAAATAACATAGTAAACACAATATTAATGAAAGGTTCACATCCCTCAGTAAGTATAGAAATACTTACAGTTCCGTTTGCAAAGTAAATCCGAGTAATTGCATAATCACATTTATGCATTAATAAACTAATTAAAGCATTACTTAACAAATCCACTTACTTATTAACTCTATTTGAATGACATTTAAACTCTATCTAATATTTATAAAATATCTTATCCACAAATAGGTATAATGGTATAAAATATTGTTATCTTGTTCATTTTAAGCTAAACAAGATAACGGCATTAATATATTAAACGCCAGTTATTAAAGTAGCATAACTGTGTTATAAAAATATATTTTCCTAACAAAATATACCCCTTTTTGTTTATTAAAAATATCAACACATATCTATACATAAAATCCATGTGTTTTATACACTCATATTCATTTTTCATATTATTCATTAATCATATATATATATATATATATATATATATAAAAACATACATATTTCTCTCTCTAGCCGAAACACTACACACACATGCACTTTATCTTTTCTTCTTCAAAAACCTGCCACTCCCTCTCCACACTCCACTCATTTTCTTCTTCTTCCACTATTCAGTACACACTTCATCATCCCCATTACTCATCTAACTCTCTCCTTCCTCTCTTCTTTCTTTCAAAACCTCACCTTCCATCCCACACATACATACATATATTCTCTTCACAAACTCACCTAGTGTCCATTACCCAAACACAACCCTTCTTCTCACAAAAAGTCTCTCCTCTCATCACTCCCTCACTGTCCAAAGCACACTCACATTCACACCAACTTTTCTCCCTTCTTCTTATCCTTTCTTCCCTTCTTTCTCCTTCCTCTCTTCATTTTTCTGCACTGGCCAGCAACTACAGCAGCCCTTCCTCCATCTTTTCTTTTCTTTAACACACACCCAGCACTCTTAACACCCAACAGTAGGTTATATATATATATATACACACATAAACTCATATGTACATATTTTATCTTAAGAAAAGTTATTCTAATAAGTTATTCATCAAATGAAAACATAAACTAAGCTCTTGCCTATTTGGCTTGCTGGTCTACTGATCAAGAGGTCCAGAGTCCACACCAGAAAATTCCAAACCAAGAAAAATAGAAGCAATCAAAAACTCCTCCCAAAAACAGGGGCTGTTTTGGTGGGTTCTAATCCAGTTTTTGCTTAAGTTTAAGATTGTTAGAAGGGCTTCAAAAGTAGCTTATAATTACTGGAAAAGGAAGGGAAGTGATGAAACTTTAAACTTAAAGTTTCAGCACTCAAAAGGAGAAGAACAAGAACTGAAAACAGTAGCATTTCTCCGTAGTTTTTCTGATTTTTCTCTTCACCTCCGGTTGCACCCATGCATGGCTTATATAAGGGCTTCAATGGTTGAGATCCACCCAGAATTTCACGTCCTCAAGGGTCAAATTTGAAGCAGCTGGCACTTTGAAATAATTAAAGGAATAAAATCTAATCTTTAAGATTTTATAAATCTTATCTTAATCCGTCTTAGTTATAAACTAACTAAATTTTGTTAACCAACTTAACTAACACGTTTTTGATCCTCTGAACGTAGTTACAACAAGTGGGTTCGAAGATATTTAGAATTAAAATCATGATCTGTCACTTACACGAACACTGCATTACACTGCAATAAAAAGTCGCTCGATCGACATCAAAAGTGAATTCACTCAATCGACAATAAATTGATCGATCAACTTCAATCAAGTGCCGCTCAATCGACATTTTAGTCGCTCGATCAACATTGGTTGGCTCAGAATGCAGAAATCCCTTTATACATATATATATAACAAGATCACTTATAAAAGTCAATGATTAAAAACTATCATTCTCGATACGCGCCATAATTTCATATTAACAAATTAACACTTAAGCAGGCGGTAATACCGGGTATTACGAAGGCAACCATAGATGACAGTGAATTATGGCATTAAAGGTTGGGGCACTTGAATTTCACAGATATATTGAAGATAGCTAGCAAAGAAATTGTCAAAGATCTTCTTAAAATGGAGAAAACTGAGAAAGGAGTCTGTGGTCCATGCCTGCTAGGGAAGCAGACTCGAGCGGCTCATAAGAAGACTTCAGGTATTCTCACTTCTAGAAATTTAGAATTACTGCATATGGATCTCATGGGTCCCACTAGAACTGCTAGTCTAGGTGGAATGAAGTATATATTGGTAGTGGTAGATGACTTTTCTCGATACACATGGACTATTCTTCTCTGTGAAAAGTCTGATGCATTTGATGCAGCTCAACAGTTATTCAAGAAAATTCAAATTGAGCAAAACAACCACATAATGAGAATCTGCAGTTATCATGGAAGAGAATTTGAGAATGCCAAGTTTGAAGAGTTCTGCCTTTCGTATGGGACCCAACAGGAATTTTCATCCCCCATCAATCCTCAACAGAATGGGGTTGTAGAAAGGAAGAACAGGGTGATTCTAGAGATGGCTCATGTAATGATCCACTCAAAAAATCTTGCTTAACATTTTTGGGGAGAAGCTGTGAATACTTCTTGCCATATCATCAACAGAGTCTACTTGAGGCCTGAAATAAACAAGACTCCCTATGAGATTTGGCGAGGAAAGAAGCCCATAGTTAAGTACTTCAGAACTTTTGGAAGTAAATGCTATATTCTTCGAGATAGGGAAAATCTTCGGAAATTTGATCCCAAAAGTGATGAAGGTATATTCTTGGGGTACTCCACCAACAGTCGTGCATACAAGGTCTTTAATAAAAGAACAGAAACTGTGATGGAGTCAATCAATGTGATAATTGATGATGAAGAAATTGAGGCATCTAGCAAGGGGGAGGAAATTCAGCCCATTCCTACTGAATTGCCTATTCCTTCAGCTGACATGATCAAGCCTTCTACTTCACCTCAAGAAACCCTAGGTATGTCTCCAGCTGCTGAATCTCTTCTTGTTCCTACAACTTCTGATACTACTGTCAGTGCTTCTGAAGATGAGGATATTCCAACAAATCCTCCTAAGCAGTCATGGATAAAGCATAATCATCCCCTTCAGCAGCTCATTGGGACTCTTGAAGAAGGGCATCGGCTAAGAAACAGAGTGATCCAGCCCTTGAGTGAAGTAACTAATCAAGAATCTTACAGCTGCTACCTTGCACAGACAGAGCCCAAGAAAGTTGACGAAGCCCTACAAGAAGAAAGCTGGGTCTCTGCCATGCATGATGAACTACATTAGTTTACCATAAACGATGTATGGACTCTGGTTCCCAGACCTGCTGATCATAACATCATTGACACCAAGTGGATTTTCAAGAACAAATCAGATGAGCATGGTACAGTGGTTAGGAATAAGGCACACCTTGTTGCTCGAAGGTACACACAGATTGAGTGGATAGACTTTGATGAAACCTTTGCTCCGGTTGCCAGGTTAGAATCCATCAGAATTCTCTCCATCTCTTGCCATCTTGGATTCAAGCTTTATCAGATGGATGTAAAAAGTGCCTTTTTGAAAAATTAAATGGACTTCTAAAATAAACAGCAAGTGTGTGCACATAGTGTCAAAAACAATACTAATGCGGAAATTAAATGACACAAAGATTATTGTTGACGAAGTGGAAACTCAATTAAGAGAAAAACCACTCCGGGGCAGCCAAACCCTGGATATCCACTATTTAGAAGACAAAGCTAGATACAAGATAGTAACACTCACATATACACGATGCAGTGGTCGTACCTTGCTCTCTAACGTGTAACCCAACACGAACGCTTCCCAACTAGGTCTCCTACCCGAAGGGGTATTCAATGGAATCCTTTATCATAGGGCCGACCCTTGAGATAGACTTCAGATGTAGCGCAGCAACAACACACTTGCAATGGCTTCAGAGGAAAAATAACGTCTCTTAGCACTTATGGAATTCGATATCGAATTCTTGCAGTTCTCAACGCTCAGGGGCCTCTATTTATAGGATGAGGTGCAGAATGGGCGACTGCTGAAATATGTAAGGACGCCGTCCGGACGGTGAACCTGGGTCGTCCAGACGAACAACTATGCGACAGAATTTTTTGAGAATGTCGCTGAAAATCTTTCCTGTTTAAGAGCCGCGTCCAGACGGTGAGGCATTATCATCCGGACGGTCGTACAAAATATGGTTATCATCAAATTAGGATAAAAGAAGGAGATGAATGGAAAACCGCCTTTAAAACAAAATATGGTTTGTATGAATGGTTAGTTATGCTTTTTGGTTTGACTAATGCTCCAAGCACCTTTATGAGACTTATGAACCATGTTTTGCGTGCATTTATAGGCAGATTTGTTGTTGTCTATTTTGATGATATACTCATTTATAGCAAAAACATAGACGATCATGTAGTACATTTGAAATCCGTTTTAGATGTGCTAAGGAAATAAAGGTTGTTTGCTAATTTAAAGAAGTGCACTTTTTACACCGATAAGCTTGTATTTTTGGGATTTGTTGTTAGTGCGCAAGGTATACAGGTTGATGAAGAAAAGGTACGTGCAATCCAAGATTGGTCGAGACCCACAAGTGTAGGTAATGTTCGTAGTTTTCATGGACTTGCTAGTTTCTACCAGCGGTTCGTAAAGGACTTCAGTAGCTTAGCCGCACCACTTACCGAAGTGATCAAGAAGAACGTTGGATTTGGGTGGGGAGAAGAACAAGAGAAAGCATTTCAATTAATCAAAGAGAAGCTGACTAACACACATTTGTTGTCTTTACCTAACTTTTCTAACACGTTTGAAATTGAATGTGATGCTTCAGGTATTGGTATAGGCGCCGTTCTTATGCAAGAAGGACGACCAATTGCTTACTTCAGCGAGAAACTCAGCGGGGCAGCCTTAAACTACCCAATTTATGACAAGGAGTTGTATGCATTGGTTCGGGCTTTAGAGACATGGCAGCACTATCTATGGCCTAAGGAGTTCGTGATTCACACCGATCATGAGTCCTTGAAACACTTGAAGGGCCAACACAAGCTAAACAAAAGGCATGCACGATGGGTGAAGTTCATAGAGACGTTTCCATACGTCATTCGATACAAGCAAGGTAAGGAGAATGTAGTCGCCGATGCACTTTCTCGCAGGTATGCCTTACTCTCCACACTTGATGTAAAATTGCTTGGTTTTGAACACATTAAAGAATTATATACTGAAGACCACGAATTTTGTAAGGAATATAGAGCTTGTGAGAAAATCGCCTCTAGTATGTTCTTTAGGCTTGATGGATTCCTATTTCAAGAAAATAAGCTATGCGTGCCTAACTGTTCTATGAGGGAGTTATTAGTGCAGGAATCACATGGTGGGGGATTAATGGGACATTTTGGAGTTGCAAAGACTTTAGCTATTTTGCAGGAACACTTCTATTGGCCTCACATGAAACAAGATGTCGAACGGAATTGTGGTAGATGTGTCACATGTAGGCAAGCTAAATCCAAAGTGCAGCCCAATGGTTTGTATACTCCTTTACCAATTCCTAGTGAGCCTTGGATTGATATTTCAATGGATTTTGTGTTAGGATTGCCTAGGACTAAACGTGGAAGAGATTCAATTTTTCTGGTCATGGATAGATTTTCTAAAATGGCACATTTTATTCCATGTCACAAAACGGATGACGCTTCGCATGTTGCTGATTTGTTCTTTAGAAAGATTGTGAGATTACATGGCATGCCTAGGACAATTGTTTCGGATAAAGATGCTAAGTTCTTGAGCTATTTTTGGAAGACTTTGTGGTGTAAGCTAGGTACTAAGCTATTGTTTTCCACTACTTGTCATCCACAAACTGATGGTCAAACTGAAGTAGTAAATAGGACTTTGTCTACTCTATTGAGGGCAATCATTAGAAAGAACATCAAAACATGGGAAGAATGTTTACCACATGTTGAGTTTGCATATAATAGAGCTGTTCATTCGCTACCAAATTTTCTCCATTTGAAATTGTGTATGGGTTTAAACCTTTAACTCCATTGGATTTATCTCATTTACCTTTGACGGAGCACGTTAATTTAGATGGCAAAAAGAAAGCTGACTTTGTGAAGCAGATTCATGAGAAAGCAAGACTCAACATTGAGCGAAGAACGAAGCAATATGCCACACAAGCCAACAAGGGACGTCGCAAGCTGGTTTTTGAACCCGGAGATTGGGTTTGGCTGCATATGAGAAAAGAAAGATTCCCGGTGAAAAGACGTTCCAAATTGCTCCCAAGAGATGGTCCTTTCCAAGTCCTCGAGCGTATCAATGACAACGCTTACAAGCTAGATTTACCTGGTGAGTACAATGTAAGTGCCACTTTTAATGTTACTGATTTGAGTCCTTTTGATGTAGGTGATGATTTGAGGGCAAATCCTTTTCAAGAGGAGGGGAATGATGGAGATCAAGGCACCGCTTCGAAGGATCTCGTTCAAGTAACAATTGGGCCTGTTACGAGAGCACGAGCAAAGAAGTTCAAGGATGTACTCAACGGACTCATTCAAGAGTTATGGGCTCAAGCAAATTCGTGGAGGCCCAATGAGCATGATCCACGTGGGCAACAAAGAATCGTCACCTTGATTCAAGTTCTAGAAGGATTCGGTCAAGGCTAAGAATTGGCAAGAAATATTTTGGGTCTATTTTAGAAGGATCGGATTGCATGGCTATTCTATGTTGTCTTTTGTTTCCTTCTATATGACTCTAGGCGTCCAGCTCTTCTTTCCTATTTTAGAGTCTATTTTTTAGGCAAGTAGGGATTTATTTTAGCTTTGATTAGGAGGGTGGGCGTCCAGCCTTTATTGCCTTATATGTCTTGTGTGTTTTAGGAAGGTAAGGATTTCTTTCCTTACCCATTTTCAGCTTTAATTAGGTTTTCTATGTTAGGTTATTTTCCTTGTAATGTTTAGCCCTTTAAATAGGTGCATAAGCAATGGAAAAGGAGACATTGATTATTCATAAAACTTGTGAGGTTTATTCTCTTTGGTTCTTTGAAGAACTACACAAACTTATCAGGATTTCCCGTGGCATTCATCTCGACTTATCAAACGGAGTTTCCACCACCGTTTGTGGCCTCTTCCTTATACCGAGGTTCTTGTTTGTCATAAACAATGGGTCGAGGTCTTCCATTCGAATCTGTCCATAGAACGATCTTGGGTTCCCTTTCGTTGTTGGGTCTCGTTATTCTTGACGGGGTTCACATCACCTACCCGAAGGGGTCTTCAATGGAATCCTTTATCTTAGGGCCGACCCCTAAGATAGACTTCAGATGTAGCGCAGCAACTGCACACTTGCAATGGCTTCAGAGGAAAAATAACGTCTCCGAGAACTTGTGGAATTCAATACCAAATTCTTGCAGTTCTCAATGCTCAGGGTCCTCTATTTGTAGGCTGAGGTGCAGAATAGGCGAATGCTGAAATATGTACGGACGCCGTCCGGACGGTGAACCTGGGCCGTCCGGACGGACAACTGTGGGACAGGATTTTTCGAGAATTTCGCTGAAAATCTTTCCTGTTTAAGAGCCACGTCCAAACGGTGAGGCATTATCGTCCGGACAGTCGCACATCCGCTGCAAGTAACTTCCATATAAGGCTTCTTGCGTCCGGACCATGGGGGATGAACGTCCGGACGGCTAAACTTCAACACGCAATTTCCATATCTGCTATGTGCGCGTCCGGACCAAGGCTGACAGACGTCCGGACGGTTGAAGTCGAATCGGCAATTTCCTTAACTGTTGAACGCGCGTCCAGACCAAGGCTGACTGACGTCCGGACGGTGATATTTGAATTACGATTCTTGCCTTAAGAGACGCGCATCCGGACAGGATACCACATCGTCCGGACGGTTGAATCAGTCTTCCCATATTTGAACTTGGAAAGAATCTGAAGCTAGTCGAGTAGTAAGAGGCGTCCCGACGGGCTACTGAGACGTATGCAAGATGGATAGAAACTTCTCGACACAGTGGAGGGTCCAGACGGATGATGCTTGGTGTGTCTGGCGTCCAGACAGTATGACACGTCGTCTGGACAGATGGAACAGTGGACAGATGGGCGTCTGGACGGGATGGCATGGTCGTTCGAACGGCTGACAGGGAACAGAAATCTTCGATCTTTCACGCAGTGCAAAGTCTTCTGAGAGTGCTCTAAATAGTGGAATCCCTGTTTACAGCATCTTTACACACACAAGTGATTTTGTCCATAATGAGGCCAAAATACTAACACTTTTTGAACGACATTCTTCAGGAAGAAGTTTATGTAGAACAGAAAAAAGGATTTTAAGATCCTCATCATCCCCATCATGTCTACAAGCTAAATAAAGCTCTGTATGGTCTTAAGCAAGTTCCAGAGCGTGGTATGATCGTCTAACCACATATCTTTTGGCTAAGGGGTTTACAAGGGGACAGGCTGATCGGACCTTGTTCATCAGAAATCAAGGTACACACAAGCTCATTGCTCAAATCTGTGTTGATGATATCATATTTGGAGCTACTCTAGATTCCCAAGCCTATGAATTTTCTAAAAAGATGAAGCAGGAATTCGAGATGAGCATGATTGGTGAGTTGAACTACTTTCTGGGTCTTCAAGTCAAACAAACTTATGAAGGCATCTTCATTTCTCAATCCAAGTATGCTAAGGATCTGGTTAAACGTTTCTTTTTTAAAAAATTTGTAGCTGAAACATTTAATACAAGTCCCATTGATCTGTTACTGTAAACGTATAGTAGAAAGAAATAAAAATGTCGGCTCATTACGAAAACTTAGTGAGTTTTATATTGCTGAGACTGTGGACTCACTATTCCACCTATGTGAGCGTGGCTAACACCACGACCGTGTAGATGTTATTTATGTTGCAGGTTTTGGCATCATGTGCGGTAGATCGGGTGGGAGCTTAGTGGTCATCGAAGGGATTCCTTCGTGATGCTGTTTTGGTGAGATGCTGACTTGACCTAAGTCGATCTCTCCTTATATCATAGTGATTTGTATATTGTGATTATAATTTGAGATATA
Organism: Alnus rubra; assembly: GCA_028654335.1. NCBI lineage: Eukaryota > Viridiplantae > Streptophyta > Magnoliopsida > Fagales > Betulaceae > Alnus > Alnus rubra. The sequence continues at coordinate 164,490 of JAJPGS010000712.1, read as the reverse complement.
ATGATATTGAGTAATGATTTTAGAAGCTCTGGTTAGTTTCTTGGAAATGTTTATATGGTTAATTCAAAGATAAAAATTATTCAGGCTTTCCGCTGCGATGATTGTTTAATGTTTTAGAAGTAGCGTCTTATGGATAATTGAGAAAAAAAATTTCCAATTCGTCCTTAAATTTAGGGCAAGACATTACATATAGTCTTGGGCATGTATCAAGAGCCAAGTGAAAGTCTTTTAGCATGGGAAAAAACAAAGCAAAAGCCTTGCCCATCCTTCAGGCCTCTCGGTATGTAAAACAAATCCGAGCCACAGTCTCGGACGTGTACTAGAAGCCTCCCAAAAGACCTCTCAGCATGGAGATTCGGCAGTCTCCAAACACCATGCAAGACTATTGATAAGTTATGCTTCACGCAGCTCAAGTGTACCTCTTTTTATTATTATTATTCATTACATAAAAATATTAATTAACCTAGACTACGATTCAACCATGCTTAAGATAAACAGAAGCAAACCTGCTACCATATAGATCTTTTGCCTATTTTGAGTATCTACATGAAACACATGGGTATATGGAGCTCTCTTTAATCATCATGGCAAAAAGTTGATCGTGGACACCACTTGTCATGACCTACCAGGATCCACAAAAAACCTTGTTTTGGGTCCACTTGACAAGGCATGGTTTCCATCGCCTATCAGGATGTTGCACTTCTCAACCCGCCAAATTCAATTTCGAATCAACGTATCTCCTACAACAAGAATATTGCGGTATGAAAACTCCACTACTGCCTTTCCTTGAGTAAAAAGGGAATAATCGTTTTATTTTTGGGATAAGCCAAAGAACGATCCTCATTGGGAAAAAGAAGGTTTAATTTCTATCATTGAGGTAACTTTATTTGGAGGATACTTCTGGTAGGGTTTAATTTATATATTTATTTATTTTTATCATTGAGGAATTTTATCATGATACTTGTTATCGAGGATTGTTGGCCAAATTTTGGAGTTACCTAGTGAAAAATGTCTTATAAGCATCAATTTTTTATATTTAAGATTTTTGGACAAATTATAGAGCTACTCTATACTAGGCTTCAAATTGATGAGGAAGCCTTCTGCTCCTCATTATCGAGCATGCGGTTTTGGCTCTTAGGTGTTAAGTCAAACTCGGGATACAAAAGACATGGCCTCGCGTGGGTCCTTATATTTGTATGGGTCCTCAATAAATAAAACTATTCATCTGCATGTGTGGGTCCTTACATTTTGTATGAGAAAGGGTAAGGCTTATAAAAGATGGCGCGGCCTTTCTCCACACATCTCAAGATGCGATCTTACTTCGCACACCTCAAGACATGGCCTCGCCCTACACACCTACATTAAGACCTTGCATCGGGCACGACACGACAAAGAATAAATATTTGAGAAGTTCGCCAACAACAATATGACAAGTACTAAGCCACGAGCTCAGTGGGTAAAACCTATGCCACGTGCTAGCCGCTAGGCACCCCAACAATTGTGGTTACAACAAGCACCCGATGATCGACACTTCACCCTCAGTATTGAAGGATAGAAGTAACTACGATCACGGGTGCACAAGAGATTCCCGATGCTCGACTAGTTGACCAAGTCAGCCATGGGAATCATGGAGTAACTATTGGAATAAATCCCTCGTGAGTCCCACTCAATTTGACCCCACATGAAAGATAATTTAGCTGTCAAAGGAATATAAATCAAGATTTACTCCTTATAGAAACATTGCATTAAGACAACATTTAATGCGATAAATGTGGAGAAGTCTACTCAAATACAACTACTATATGGATAGAAACTACATAATCCACTTTAATAAGGAATACAAATCCCAAGATATCATGGACTCTGATATTCTAGTGAGATTCTATCTCTTCAGCCACGTAGAGTTTTATAAGGAATCAGCTACAGAAAACCCTATAAAATGGAAACAATCCATCAGGTGAAGGAGACTCTAAGTCTCTCAAAAATCCTAGCTTATTCTCTTATTTCACTCTAGATAGCATGCTAACTTGAGCGTCGAAGTGTCCCCGATCCTCCTAAGGACCGACGGATATGATGATGCTTTCTCTATTTTGCATGTAGCCCATCGCCGATCATCCCGTGCAAAAAACTGCATCAATAGATCCAACCGTAAAACATCTTATTTTTCCGTCAATACATGGCTCAACATTTGTCAAATGCTCAACCACTGTCTATTTGAAGTTATGTTATTCACTGTTGCAATATTATAAGATCACATCATCTCTCCCTTATTCACTCTATCTTTTCTCAAATTTTTGTGACTATTTAGATTATGTTACAACTTTTTCCTATTGTCAACACTATAATTGTTCATAGAACTTATTGTCATTGTGATTTTTTCACCATCGTTATTGAAAAAAGTTATCATTATTATTGTTGGTGAAGTTGTCATAATCTCATCACTATTAGTATTTTCATACTTGTCCTTGTTATTATTGATGAACGCACAACTATTATTACTGCTGGACGTGCATCTACTATTAATGTTGAATACGCAGTTGCTATTATTGCTAAACGGGCATCTTATTATTCTTGTTGGATGGACAATTACTATTACAGTTAAACACGTAGTTGTTATTACTGTTGAATGGCAGCTATTGTCATTGTTGGACGCACAGCTACCATTACTACTGAGTGCGCAACTATTATTATTGCTGACATTACTATTGAGTGCGCAACTATTATTATTGCTGAATGTGGAGTTGTTAGTACTGATGAACGCACAACTACTGTAACCGCTAGACGCGCAATGAACATCTACCGTTACTGTTGAGCGCATAGTTGCTATTATTGTTGAGCGCACAATTACTATTAATGTTGAACGTGACATTGTTATCACTATTGAACTCATCATTATTGCTATTACTAAACCTTATACATGTCATTACAACTGAAACAACCATTATCAATTATCATTGAATTTAGATAAATGTTTGATTTCCATTTTTTGCCCATCTCTTGTACATTTTCATACAAGAAATGTGCAAATCCACCATTGAATCTGTAAGACCTACATGTGAGTTTCACAAATTCAATAGTATATTTTTTTAAAAAAAAATGGACAAAAAATGTGTAAAAATATGATACCACACACATCTCTTGAATCTATACTTATCATTACTAGTGGAATTTCAATTACTATTGTTATGGAAGTTATGATTATTAGTATTGATGTTGTTAAACATAAAGATTATTAATTGCATTCACGTGAGCTTTTTTGTCTTGTGAAATCTTTGGCTTGGGCCATTGAGATTTTGGGCTTTAGACTTTTGTAGGCCTATAGTGCCTTGGTAGTTAGTCGTCGATTGTCTCAGTTGGGTAAATTTCAAACTTGAATCCCATTCTTAAAAAAAAAAAAAAACAAGCCTAAAAAGAGTTATCCACTAAATTTTTTACACTTGAAGCAACATCTGAAAAAGTGACGCAACAAAACTCAATTTTCTCTTTTATAGATTTCACCTCTAATTTCAAGGCAATATTTCTTAAAAAGAAATGTTTCTGCACACGTTTTGTATACAAAGTCCGATGTGGTACTTTGTTTTAATTTTATTTTTATTTTTTTTTAAAAAAAAAGTTGCCAAAAGGAGTTGGAAGGGGAATTAGGTCATTTCCCCTCCCCAATGCCGTTACTCTCTCTCTTCGTTGGCTCTTTCTCCATGGCCAGTGGCCAACGACAGAAGCAAGATCAAACGACGAAACCAAGATTTGACGACTCACGTTATTTCATTCTTCAACCAGATTTGACGGAAACAAGACGATTCTTCTCTCCCGATACAATTTCTCTGAAGTCTTGTTTCATTTTTCTGTTTTTTTACATTCAATGATTTTTAAATTTTTTTACATTTTTATTGTTTTGGGTTCTATTTGGTTTGTGGGTTTTGGTTTTGGTACGTATGAGGTTTGACAATTTAAGTATCAAAGATTTATATTTTGCTATGTATCTCGACTAGATTTAACTAGCCCAAAAAAGAAAAGAATAAGTAAATAAATCCTTTTGTGTTTTTCTTTAGCTTATCTTGTTAAATTTTGGAGGTTTTTGGGTGTTCCTTTAACTAAATGGGAGAAGTGAGAAATTTTGAGCTTTTTCTCTAATGACTGGCAAGAGGGGTATAATGGAGCGGTTTTTAATTTCCTCTTGACTTTTTGGTTGAGAATCAACCGGTTAGGCGTTCAATCAAAGGGGTATTTTGGATTCAGAAATTTTCTAGGTTTGTGGGTAAGCTTTCTGGCGTTAAGTGTTTTCTTTATAATTACCCTATAAATCAAGTAGTGATTTTAGTCTGGAAATCATGTTGTTGATGACAATGATTGTCAATTTTTTTTTCCATGAAATCTTTATATTACTAATGGTTTCCAATATGACTTGCCAGTCAATCCACTAATGGTGTTTGCTAAATGTTCACTCTTATTGTTATGGTGTATTTTGTTAAATATATACATTTGGTGGTAACTCTGTGACGTCCCATTTTTTTTATATACAAAATGGAAATCACCACAATGGCATGAAGATTAGTCATTAAGCCAATATCAACCTAATACATCTCAAAACATATGCATAATACATTAGAGATATATTTGTAGTAGCGGAACTATGTTCATAATCTAAAAATAGTGATTACAACATCAGAGCTATTTAGCTGTCTATCTATTAAAGGCTTAATCATAATATCATTTACATCGAAAGGATGACTATAAAAAAAAGTCACATGCGACACAAACCATATACAAAATATGAATTATCCGAGCCCGATGCACATACGACCAAATGCGAATAACCTCTGTCATAGTATCCCAAATACAACGCCATTGGGTCATTATCGACATCAGCGGTACCTGCCGCCAAAGCATCGACATCTACACAGTCGTGGTGATAGCCACGTCTGCATAGGTGGAAGTATGAGTCCACAAACTCAACAATATAAAATCCCTAAGTTTTCACAATGAGCCAACTCTTTTCTTTTCTACCTTACGTTTATTATAATAGTTACTATTAGTGGGATCATTCTTTAAAAGTTTCGTAGCTAATATGGTAAACACAGGCACTTCATATCCATGAGGAATCTTACTACTTATACACTCGTTTATACAAGTTTTCCAAACCTTCGAGAATTACAAGCATACGGGTACGTTTAAGTAGAAAATGACCAGCATCATAACCCAGCTATGCAGAGATACAAGCATTTCCAAACCTTCGGGAAATACCTGTATCTAAACACAATTAAGCTCAATGTCATATAAAACATCATATGCACTCTAGCCGTAACTATATACATATGCTCTGTTCCATTTAAACTCATAGGCATATTGGTACGTCTAGTATGAAATTCCATATAAATCATATATGCAATCTAGCTGTAACTGCATATATATGTTATGTTACATTCAAACTCATAGGCATACTGGTACATCTAGCTATGAAAACATCATAAAACATAAATCATGTCACACATCATGTCATGCTTGCCATACATCTGCTTTCTTTATTTTCTGATGCTGAGGCCGTGGGGCTTTTATACCCATTGGTCTTATACTTGCTATGATTGCTATGTGCCATGGGACTCGAACCCACAGACTTGTTTCTGATGCCGTGGGGCTTTATACCCACTAGTCTTACACTTGCTTTGCCAATATATCTTTCAACCTTGGTCTTACGTTCAACGTTAATGATTTCGTTCTATGCTCATGCTCATTATATCTCATACTCATCATGATCATGCTATCATACACATGTATCGTAACTTTGTATGCTTCTCTATCCCTTTTCAAATACATCATGAAAACATAATTCTCAACTCATTTGAAATCATCTAAAGACATAACTTAACATAATTGTAGGTATTGAAATCAATCACAAACAAATATCATTTCAAAATATCATTGGCTTGGTTTATGATAAATCTAACATTTATTTCATCGTGAAAACTTCACAAAATGTAATATATTTTCTTAGTGAGTTGAATACTCACATAGGCTGGTTAACAATTCCTCTATATTGTTTAATGTCAACATTTTTCCCATTTTCAACTTTATCGAGTTTGATTGTTGAACTCATTGGGGTTGCATAAATTTTTTATTTTTCTATACCAAATTTCTTGAGAAGATCTTTTATATATTTAGATTGGTTGATAAAGATTCCATTTTTAGTTTGCTTAATCTAAAGACCCAAAATGAAATTTAGCTCACCCATCATGCTCATTTCAAATTCTTCTTGCATAATTTTTGAAAATTTACTACACATGTTTTCATTTGTTGATCCAAAAATAATATCATCAACATATATTTGCACAATGAGTAAATCATCATTCTTGGTTTTGATTAACATAGTGTCAATTTTACCTCTTGCAAAACATTTTTCCAAAAGAAATCCACTTAGTCTTTCATACCATGCTCTTGTGGCTTGTTTCAAGCCATACAAGGCTTTGGACAATTTGAAAACATTATTTGGGAATTCGTGACTTTCAAAACCGGGTGGTTGTTCAACATAAACTTCTTCAGAAATGAGACCGTTTAAAGAAGCACTTTTGACATCCATTTGAAATAATTTAAAGTCTTTATAGCAAGCAAAAGCTAGTAGCATTCTTATAGCTTCAAGTCGAGTTACGGGGGCAAAAGTTTCTTCATAGTCAATACCTTCTTCTTGGTTAAAGCCTTGGGCTACTAATCTAGCTTTATTTCTAATGATAATGCCATTTTCATCCTTTTTGTTTCGAAAAACCCATTTTGTTCCTATAATTGATTGATGTGTGGGTCTAGGAACCAATGTCCAAACATTGTTCCTCTCAAATTGGTTAAGCTCTTCTTCTATGGCCATCAACCAACACTCATCAGTTTCAGCTTCTTCAATATTCTTAGGCTCAATTTCTAAGACAAAAGACATGTTATTACACACATTTCTAAGAGAAGACTGTGTTTACACCTTGTGAAGGGTCATCTAGAATTTAATCAATGGGA